>CANDYH010000541.1:0-20791 GCA_947396885.1 Heligmosomoides polygyrus polygyrus | reverse complement strand
TTCTAGCTTCCTGGAGAGGGATACAGTATAGTAGGAAATTGAGTATTCCAGATCCTGTGAACTGACAATGGATTATTTCTGCAAGCAAGAAGTACACGAGATATATGTAAACAGTAGGTTTTTTTAACTGTTATAAAACCCGATATTAAAATGAACAAAGGAAAAGCAAGGAGAAATCAGGGAGAAAATATAGTCGAGACAAAATTTTGACCTAATAGTTGGAGAATGAGGTAATCGTACAAACTAACGATCCAAGAGAGCTTCTAATCTTTACGGCGTCTTTCCCTAAACTTCTGCATCGTGACACATCCGCAGGATGTTGTTTTTGGAGAGCGTTCCTTTCTACTCTACTGCATTGTCCGGAGTGAAAGTGAAGCCTCTGCTGTTACCAGACAGCTCTTTATAGGCGTTTGGAAGATGATTTCCGAAGTTTTCTACACATTCTCCTTTAGATGTCTGGCCTTGCTATCAAACCTCGAAAACGGGATTGCTGAGACGTAAGACTTCTGCAAGGCTTCAAAGACTCGTCAATGGCGCATTGATCTGTAACTTTCCATCTAATTCTAAGCTTACATGCCACATGAGCGTCATCAGTTCCATCAACTTGTCTGTCATAGCTCAAGCGCCATGCGATACGCAAGCACGCATTTACCAAGAAACCTTCGTATTTCTCCACTTTATAAGATGAAGCGCAGGCACTACATTGTCTCCCTTTTCCTGCGCTAGGCGAAAGAGCGCAACCAATAGCCGGTGGTGCACACTTTCGCGCTCCATCGCGCCCAGTGGGTAGACGCGTCGATCGCTCGCGTGTGACGTAACTAGCCGTCTCTGTCGGCAGCAGTCAGACCGTCAAACATCGGCCCCACCTCCAGGGAGTTTTGTGCCGCCATTGGTTTGTACTCATCAGCGTCTTCCTCCCTTACATTGTTCGACAACTGCTGGTGTCCCACAGGAGCTTTCCTATAAAGCCTACTTTCCAAAGGAGCCGCTACCGTAATTTGTCGTGGGGGTGCGCCAACTATCTCACGGCGGCGGTCCTTTAGCTGTGCCGTCTCCAGTGTGACACTGTGCCGGCCTCATGCGCTTAACACCTCGAACTACGAATGCTAGTTTTACTTACATAATACAGAGTTAGGCCAAAACGGCTAGGGGAGGCTCTGTTTGTGTTCAGTGGTTATCCGCCTTGATAAGAAGGCACATAAGTGCCTAATCACACCAGAAGTGGTCTACCTCAGTTCACAGCTGGGGTAGAACTAGTAGAACACACCAGTGCTGTGTAAAAATTTTGATTTAGTGCAACACAGAACATCGTATAAGACACACTGCTTTCTCCCGAGCCGCTTTGCGCCAGAATTTATGAGAAACAAGATCCTTGTTTTGACTCCTTTCGCTGTGAATGAATACGAGTTGTAGGCATGTGAGTTTTTTTCGGTGTAAGTGTACGACTTCTGCGCAAATAGGCTCGGGAGAGTCACCGTGTAGGAATGTCCAATACGTTTTGTAATCCAAATATAAAATTTTAAGCAGCCCTAGGTGAACTGAGTCAGGTCGTTTCTTATGTAATTGGACATGCATGTGCCTTTCTACCAAGTCGAATATCCACTGAGTATTTGATGACCCAGTGCCTATTTGCGCCATGGCTTCCTCAGTAGAGCAAGTACGAATGTGTTTACCGTGTGTGTGTGGGGGGGGGGGATGGGGTATGGTGGACGGTCAGGAGGTACCCGCCCCCTGCTGGATCTTCCTCTCATCTCCTTTGCTCACCCACCCCAACTCCCTAGGCTTCACCAAGAGTCTAACGGCTGCATTACGAAACCTTTGACACGCAAAACAAAAGTTTCCGGTCCGCAGAACAGAGGTGTACCCTCCTGACGCTACGCCCCCCAGCAGAGGGGCGGTTGTACCTCCTCTCGCGCTGCAGTGGAGTATGGACTTCTGGAAGAGCGGTTTATTCGGAAGGAATGTGCGAAGTAGTGCTTGCTCATAGTGTAGTACTCTGTCGTCTGATAAAATTTTACTCTCAGCCCTACTCTACATGTAGAGTAGCGTGCACTAGGATAGGGCCCCCCATTAGGGTAAGACCGCAAATACTGTATATCAGGTGTCGGAAATGTAGCTTTTGTTGCACGAATTCTTGCAATCCCTCGACAGATTTTATTTCCGCACTAAGACTATTACTTAGCTAAAAATAAATAATGGTACGACCGACATGGTAGTGCTGTATGCGGTACGGGTTCTCCAAGTCGAGGAAGGCGATATGCACTGACTATTTTTTCTCGCTATGCTCGCCACAACCTGGTTAAAGAACTTCGCCTACCACTCAGCAGGGTACCACAGCTTTGACTTCCACAGATCAGCTGCCACGTCGTCGGGCCCAGTCGCTTTGCCTGGCTTCATCCTCCTCAGAGATGCTTTTTCATTTTTTTCTTTTTTTCTATTCCTCCACGGTGATCTTGTGAACGGGACCGTGAACAAAAGCCACAGAAGGGATGGCCGGGTGAGGAAATTCCATAGTGGAAACTTCCTCAAAGTAACACGCCATCACTTAAGCACCTTTTTGCGGTCTGTCAAAAGATGGCCGCTCTCATCGTTGATGCCAAAAAACTTTTCAATATCCTCGGTTTGGCGATGGCGGCTCTTAGCAAGTCGGTACAAATACCGTTCACCATCGTGCGATTCGAGCTTCTCGTTGACATCTCCATGATGAGTGGCTTTTCAACAGCCACAGCCTTCTTTGCAGCCTTCCTCGCTTCTTGGTACTTCCCCCAGTTATCGGCTGTCTTGTCGCTGAAAAACACGTGATAGAGCGACTTCTTCTCTCGAACTTTTCTTTTACGTCATCTGTCCACAGCCACATCTGCTTTTCGATCTTGCGTCGTCCAGGCACCGTGATGCCGACCTCCAACCTTGCAGATTCACGTATCGCGTCGGCAGCCTTCTTCCAAGTTTCGTCGACAGTTGTGACTGTCGGTAACTGTACGCGAGAAATCACAGCTGCTTCCTTCTCTCTCATTAGCCACCACTTGATTCTTGCAGCACCGCTTCGCTCGACCTGCTTCTGCCTCGGAGGAGCGATCTTCAAAGTACAGATCAGCCGTCGGTGCTGTGGGGCGACCGTCTCATACGGCACGACCTTCGCATCTGTGACAAGACTCCGGTCGTGATCCTTCACAAGCACAAAGTTTATCTGAGACTTGGAGCTCCCACTATAGTATGAGATGAGGTGGAAGTCGCGTTTACGAAATACGGTGTTCACTATGGTGAGGTTATGCGATTCCGCATACTCAAGAATACGCTCACCATCGGGGTTACGAGACCCGTATCCGAAACCACCATGACAGCTGTATCCGTCTTTCGCAGCACCTACGTGCCCATTAAGGTCACCAGCAACTATGATGACATCTTTCGGCGGTACCTCTGCTGTCTTCTCATCAAGCAGGCTCAAAACTCATCCTTGGCTTGATCGGAGCAGCCAGTCGGCGGAGCATCCGCAGAGAAGAAGCAATAGAGTCGCTCCTTAGCGGCGACAACGATCTTCATCAATCGATCGCCAAAACGTTCGACGCTTACAATCGAGTCACGAAATCGTTCGGAGACGATGACTCCAACTCCACTGCTGGTCCTGGAACTTCCACATAGAACGGCCTTGAAGCCTCGTCCTATGTCCCTTGACTTGCGGCAGGACCACTTCGTCTCCTGCACCGCACAGAGATCTACTCATCTACGCTCCAGTGCTTGAACCAACTCGCACGAGCGGTCCGTTAACGTACCCACATTCAGCGTTGCTACGCGGGTCCTGCCTACGTTACGGGACTTTCGGACTAGCTCAGTTGCCCCCGATGCCGTCCTCGCATCAGGGACCCTCGCATACTTTCCACACTCGCCGTGCTCTTCGAATGCGCGTCGGCTCCTGCGGATGCCGTAGCACTATCTCTATACTCATGTAACGTCATCAACAATGTGATGTGACATGGGAGGCCGGCCTGTCACAAGGGTCTATCGCCTGCATTCGAGTGTCCGTGCTTAGCTTAGCTCGCAGAGCTAGCAGTTTCCGGTGGCACCACGTGGAGGAACGGACATCGCCACCAGGGATGAGCGGATAATGAAATTTTGAAAATCGGATAACGGATAACGGATAATTTTGTCCGAAATCGCCGGATAACGGAAAAACGGATAACGAACAAACAACAAAACTCAAAACTCGTTTTAAATTACACTAATTTCAACAACAGATCAGGGCTTGAAACGCTGTTAATTTATAAGTCATTTCTAGACGTTTTAGTTGTGTTTTATACGTTTTGCAGTCGCCACATTAACGACGCTCTATGGGTTTTCTGCCTATACGTACGTAGACAAACGCACAGACAGCAACATACCCGCTTTTCACCTGTTTCCAAAGGATAGGTTGGATTGTCTTATTTATCAGCACTAGTCTGCGCTTAACTCTTTTTTTCAATTAGAGCAGTTGAAAAATATAATAGTCCTTGGAATTCTTCCGATGTCTGGAAATAAGAAGGCAGGAGACATCCAGCGAAACAAACCTCACATAACGATCTTGTCCTACACATGCTATTAACTGTTATTGTTATTGCTGCTCGATAGCATCCCAAGATCCAACGTGGAATTATCTGGGATGGATTAAATATTAGGTTGTAACGAAATAAATGGCACTGAACCACTGTAAATTTAAACAGTTAGTATCTCGGCTTTAGGCAAGTATATTAATCGAAATAGAAAACCTTCTGATTCTACACATCTTTGCCAACGTGATACAAGCTTTTTTATCCCAGTAGCGTATAAATCAGAAGTTCTGGAATTGACGAAATCATCGAAGGCACTTTCGGCATCCTGTTGGTACTTGAATATTTTCTCTACCAAGAAGTCGCCAAGGTGCTTAAAGAAATGGTAGTCTGTTGGGGAGAGGTCGGGAGAAAACGGAGGATGTGGTAGAGTTTCAATGCTCAGCTCATTCAATTTCTGCAACGTCATTCGTGCTGCATGGGGGCGAGCATTGTCGTGCAGAAGGAGAACTCGCCTTCGGTTTACCAAGGCCGGCCGGATATCCTTCAACTTTTTCATCTTTTCTTCAATTTCAATGCAGTACTTCTCTGCCGTGATGGACTCACCGGGAGGGAGGAAGCTGTGGTGAATAATTCCCAGCCAACATCACCATACTATCACCATTACTTTCTTTTGGTGCGATTCCGCCTTCGCAAAAACCTTGGGGCTTTCATCGCTGTCCACCCACTGTGCCGATCGTCGCCTGTTGTCGTACATTATCCATTTCTCGTCACAGGCTACGATGCGATCAAGGAATGGGTCCGTTTCGTTCCGTAGAAGCAGTGCGGACGAGATCTCATATCGTCGGTTTCTTTGCTCCTCAGACAGCTCGTGAGGCACCCATCTTTCCAGCTTTTTGGTCTTTCCAGTTTCCTTCAGATGCCGGGCAGCTGTGTTGTGACTGACGCCAAGAACCTTCGCTATCTCCCTGGTACCTTTGTGTGGATCCTCCTCTACCACATCTCTCAGCTTGTCCTCATCAACATCACTATGCCTCCCACGACCTTCATGTTCTTCCAAGCTCTCATCTCCATTCCGGAACTTCTGATACCAACGACAGGCCGTCCGAATTGTGGAACATCCTTGACCGAACGCTGCGTTGATCTTCTCGTCCGCCTCCTTAGCTGTAGTGCCCAGCTTGAATTCATACAAGTAAATGCCTCGGATTACCCTTTTGTCCATCTGCAAAAAAGTCGTTGAAACTCTAAAGTTTTCCACTTTTACATCGAAAATTTGGTACTCGCCGGTAGAGCAAAGTTTGCGCTTCTAAATGATGTGCCACATGTTACGGTTTGTTCTTGATCAAACGCGTAAAGACGCGCCAAAAAATGGCGCGAGCCAGTGCCATTTAATTCGCTACAACCTAATACTAACTCTTGGGTAGTAGCTGCAAACAGTTCTGGGTAGCAGCAGCAAACAAACACTCACATAAGAGTTATGACATCCAGGCCTTCTGGATCTGAGGAAGAATATTCGACCTAGCACCAAAACGGAGGTGTTCCCTATGTTGCAGATAAGTTTCACAAAAAAACACAAAAAAAAACAAAGAAAATCTACATGTCTTCAGCACCCAAGACGATAAGTTTGTTAAGCAGTTTATTGCTCCTCTAAAATTTTTAATGGAGAAGTTGCTTACTCTATGTATTTTGATTAATCCTATTTCTTTTGCTAGTATTCACTGCTGTACTGCAGTATTTTTTTATAATTCACGACAGCATATGGCTAAAAAGGTACCGTTACCGCCTGCAATCAAATCGAGCATACGGCAATTGTGTAACCACAAATGATACGGTGGAAAGATCGGCGGTAAAAAATCTTTCCAGGATGCGGCTCTCCGGTTTTGACGATTGCTAGTAGCGGCTTGTATGCCTTCTTGGTCAGTACATGATTTGAGATGAAAGAACAATGCTGTGCTAAGTAGGCCTCACATAAGTATGGTACAGGCTTAGCGCGCCTTCTGGAAGGCTGGAATTTTGATATCTTTGGAACTATGTAGCCAGTTCCCTAGTGAGGAAACTTCAATTAACCCTTCTAGATTTGAAAACTTCTGTTGTTTCTGACGACCACTCTTACAATCGTGAAGGATCCTGTACATAGCCCACCGCCACGTCCAAAGCTAAGATTCAGCTAATTTGTTGTTCGTTATCCGGCCCAAAATCGCCGGATAACGAACAACAAAGCGGATAGGCCAAAACCCCCCGGAAACCGGATAACGGTTAATCCGCTCATACCTGATCGCCACCCATCTTTATCATTTATTTTATATATTTATTTATGCAGGCATACTTACGTGCGCGTAAACATATAGTCAGCATAATCAATTAGTCATTTGTAAAATTATCCTATTAAAAATATAAAGCAGACAGGCATGAATCACTGACGGGTGACTTCTGTTAACGCTTGTTGACAGTGGATGCTACATCCAGCCGTTCGTCGTATCGCCGCCGCCAACCGAAACACCACAATATGGCAGCATGGCAGGCAGCCATGACCGCCGGTGCTTACTACCACGACGCTTCCACTGCCGGGTAGTCACCAGAGAACACCCATTTGATGAGGTTTCGCAAGACGTCACCAAGGCTATGACGAGCCAACGCTGTCGGGTTCAGAGAACACGTGAAGCGTTGCGGAAAAGGTATGCTCCGCGGCACGGCTTGGACCCCCCGATCTGTGATGGAAGACGTCGCTGCGCCGCACCATTCGCTTCTGCTTCACTCCCGGATCGCTCCGGTCCTCTACGCGTTCTTGCTAGCGTGTACTTCTTCCTTCAGCTCCCTACACATTAGCAACAGCATTTTATGATGGCCGAAGGTGTTTCGATGGGGCAGTCGATCCTATTATAGTCGCTCAGAAAAGTACCAGCGTCAGTCGCCGGCGAAACCGGTGACAGACGCTGGTACTTCATAACACAAATGATACGGGGTAAGCTACCATCAGTGGTACCCAATCCTGTTACAGAACATTTTTTTGCAGCAAAAGCAACGTTAACACCGACTAGAAAAACTTTTATGTAGGGAGATTTTACCAAAACTAGGACGAAGCTACTAGTTGAAACATAGCCGAAAGTGGGAAGCGATAACCATGTCAACATGCACGTGATATAGAGGGAGAAATGATATCGAGGCACTGCCGTACGTGAGATAATTTAAAGGACCACCGCCGTGAGATAGTTAGCGCGCCCCAACGACAAATACGGTAGCGACTCCGTAGGAAAGCTCGTCCTACAGCACTGCTTTCCACTTCACTCTAACGACAAAATCACCGCAGGTACTTCAACTGCTCAGCACCAGAGGGTCAACAGGCAGAAATCGTACCTCCAGCCAAAAAATCGTTAACATCGATCGAAATCGTTTGCATTATCAGATCTTTTACCCGCCGTGAAGCTATTCCACGCCCACGACACGCGTTCTGAATCGCGATGCACGTGGTACGACGCCTGTAAGGCCCCGTTTATACTTCGTCGCGGCGCGACGCGATGGCCGCGCCATGAGGCCAAATTGATCGATCGCGTCGCACAATCAATATGGCCACTATGCGTGGTGTTGCGTCGCGCCGCGACGAAGTATAAACGGGGCCTAACACGTCCTCTGAATCCCTACGCACGCCGGACGACGTCCTAGAATTTTCCACTATTTTCCGCTAATTGTCAACAGTGACAATGTTAGGTCCTCGCGCGCTATTAGATGATAATGATCCCTCCCACTTTCACAGTCGTAACCGAAGCCGCGAGCCGTTGACCTTATCGTTATTCATCTCAGTTCTTAGGTGGTATTTTGAGCAAGCAATGGTTCTATCCAGTTATTCAAGAAATGGGGAAGCTTAAATTGGGTTGCCACTTCTAGTTGAACGATTTCCGAATTTTCTTTCTTGCATAGCGTTAACTGGAAGAAAAACTACACCTTCCACCGCCTTCACACCTCGAGTTAAGAAATCTAACTAGGCAGGGGTTTCGACCTCCCATGGAACTTCAAGTTGAGACCGTGTCATTAGAAAGATTTCGAAATGCTAATTACGAATATGGGTGTCAAAATTGCAAAATGAAACCCCTGAACGAGTTATGACCCGCCGAAGTTGGGTGGCATGACCACAGGCTGGCCGTGGGAAAGAGCTGGCGCGAAAGCGATGAGTCACAGGGGCTCCCTAGGTATGGACCACCGTGTGCGGCGATGGCGCAGAGGTGGTGCTCCCGCTCGTCACGTGTGACATCGTTGGTTTGATCACCAATGCTGCGGATTTTTTTTGCACATCATGACTTATCTTCGAAATACCCTTTTATTCTAAATTATGATACGTGTTTGATTAAATAGCCAGGAAAACTATCATACACGTTTGTAAAAATGATTGAAGCCAATGGTGACATTGGTGACACCTCTAGACGTTTTCTTCTTTAGCCCTAGGAACACAAAAGATTGTTGGAAACACCTCCAGTTATTGAGTATAAGATTTGGACTCCGTTAATGCAAAATTGTAAATATAAATGTCACCATAGCAGTTTTTTTTGCCTTCAAACATTTTTACGAACGTGTGTAGTTTTCCCGGCTATTTCATTAAACATGTATCATTGAGAAAACCACGCAACTATGGGACCGAACCAACAATGTCACACGTGAAGGGCAGGAGCTCAACCTCTGCGCCACCGCCACACCCCACGGCACTTACTTACAGAGCCTCTATGACTCACCGCTCTCGCGCCAGCTCCAGCCTGCAGTTCGGCCCACCCAACTTCAACAGGTCAAAACTCGATCAGGGGTTTCATTTTGCAATTTTGACACCCATATTCGTAATCTGCATTCCACCTCTTTCTAATGATCCTGTTCTCAACTTGAGGCTCCATGGGAGGTAGGAACCCTTCCCTAGTAAGGTGAATAAAAGACGACATTATCATAAAACAAAAAACATAGCACTTACCGCTTGCTACAATATGGACAAGTATGAGGACGAAGTCCCGTGTGGATAAACTGATGTTTCTTCAGCAGGAACTTGTTCGCAAACCTCTTATTACAGTTGGCGTGCTCACAGATGAACGGTTTGTCTGAAAGAGGCAAAGCTTTAGTACGCGAATGAGAGAAACACGAGTAGCCGATGAGCGTTGTTTCTCACGAGTCAAACATGTGTCGGCCTCTCCCTCCAGTTCGAAGTCGCAACTTACTTCATCCTTCCCGTTTCCTAGTGCTGTTCTCTCTCACACACTGTGTGCATGAGAGAGATTGATGATGGACAGCGGGCGGATGACCTCCCTGCCCTCACCCACTCCCTTGATAACATCTCGCCAAGAGAGGTCCACCGCCGATAGATTGAAATCGCACCCCTCTATACCTATATTTCAGCACACCAGTCTTGTGGAAGGTTTCACGATAACACCCAAAGCATAGACAAATATATGTCAATGCATGCCGAGCTACCTTCAAGATATAGAACCCGTACCCGTACGCTGGACGTCCTGAAAGGAAACTCCAAAAGGTTAATACGAGAGTTCGCACCTCCGCTACATGCGGCTGAAAACGGCAACACGAGTATCAATCACGGGAAATACTAGAATTGTCATTAGACTCGCTTAACAAAGAAAGACGTATCAATGTTTGACAAGTCTGTTGAATCACAGAGCGGCCTGATTAGATGTTATGAGCAGGGATCTGCGGACATTTTTTCGAGAAAAGCGGAACACGGAATACTGAACGGAAGAGCTCAAAAATGGGCGGAAACCGGAATACGAAACACGGAAGCGGAAATAACTCAAAACTCACTTTATTTTTCACAAATATATATCCATAATGGTAGTAACAGCTAAGTTGACATTAACAAATTTAGGAAGCAGTCAAGGCAGCATGCGACTCTTTTCCAGCAACACATAACAATAAACAATCGTTGTATTCGTATTATTACTAAGATGAATTTTCAAACATTACTAGTGTAACAAATTGAAGTTTATGAGCGGGCCCCGCAACCAAGCGGGACAGACGCTAATGAAAATGATGAATAGAACACTAATGAAACCTTTGTGGCCTTATACTATTCGGTAGTACATCGTTTCAAGAAAAGAAAAAAGAATCCAATTTCGTTATCACACACACTGTTTCGATATCAGGATGCAACACCGGTTTCGAAAGCAACACAATCAGAAAAAATGCGACGCATTGTTAATCTCCTTCCTCAGACTTTCGTTTAAGTCCAAGAGGTGAATGAAGGTAGTGCAAAACAATCAATAAAAGAGCGAAACACGGTACGGAACGGAAGGACCAAAAACGGCCGAAAACCGGAATTCGGAACACGGAAAATCCGCACATCCCTGGTTACACGTTATCAGATGGATGTTTAGCTGCGAACAAAACTCTTGCGCCGGGCGGAACTAGAGCGCGTACACCTAACTTTCCGGGTATGACGGGACCTTCACCGCCGGCGCCAACTAGCGTCGATCTCACTGCTTAAGAACATATCAAGTGCGCCACTACAAGCGTAGCCCTGTTGGCTGGTGAACGCAGCACTTGATAACTGACCTTACCAGGGAATGCTTTCAGCTTCCCATGGAACATCGGTTATTGACCTATATCATTTAACAAAGCTCGAAACGATGACAGTATCTATGTAGACCAAACACGTTAATCGGATCTCCTAAGCGAGTTGTGGCCGGTGAAGGTTGTCGACTACATGACAGGCGCGCTGATGCAGCGTTTGACGCAGTATTACGCAATCAGAGGCGCTGTAATGTGCCTCTACAGCTGCGTCAGCGGCGCACTGTTAAAGTTTTCGCTTCGCAGGAATGGGCCATTAGTTCGATGCTCATCGGTGCTGGAGTTTTCCATATTGTGACTTATCTTCGACGGTAACTCTCAATCTCATTCTTAACAGATTTGTGAGCAAACGGGTTCTGGCGACCTTCGTTTACGTTTGTTAAGTTACTTGAAGTTGGAAACATACTTCAGGCAATATGATGGGTTTCTGACGTGAGGGATGTCAGAAATTTACTCTAATCGATTATAGATGTTCTAACCTTCTCCAGCATTGACGGAATAACGCAAAAAATGTATTAAAGAAATATGCGTTAACAAAATGCACAACTTAGGTGCATACTTCCATCGCTGCGGTGCTAAAGCGGCTCGCAGTTCATAACCATTCCGCTACGGTAGCCGCAACAGTGACGGCCGGTATGTGCGATGGCTTCCCGCGTCCATCGCGGGCATGGCGTACTTTTTTGAGCCGCGCGCGGTGCTTAGCGTTGGTCCTGTGCGGATCGCCGCCGCACTCGCTTGCAGGGTAACGCCTATGGTATACACCCGTCCGCTGCAGCGACGCGGGAGTGCACAGCGACGTGACGGCTAGCGATGCGCGTCGCGAGCCGGCGCTATCGCTGAGGCTGACAGAGTTCACGCAGTTCTGCGGAAGGAGCCATTTGCAGAATTTTAGCGAATCAGCTGAATCAACATGCCTACGACTTGCGGTCACTTTTCATATAGCAGTGTGGACGAGCACTTCTCATCAGTCTTAATTGTTGGAGCGAAATTAAACGCGGAACTCTTGGAGATGCCGAAGAGAGCGCGGACACAAAAAAGCCGAGTTCAGAATCATTATTTTTAAAAACTTGGAGCTTAAATGGCAGATTTTTGGCAGACCCGACAAACACAAAACTGCGCGTCTTCGTGCTTAAGTGGAACCTGAGGATCAAAAGAAGTACTGCAGTCAGCGAAGACGCGGAAAAAACCCCGCTAGAAAAACATAACTTCGAAAATCGGCGTTCAATTGGCACACTTATGTATCGGACATGTGAACAGAACCTCTCTGTGACTTGCCTAACACAGAAATGTGGGGTTCGGTGCTGGTACGGAAGCTCACATGAGAAAATAATGCGAGGATCGGCACACAAGTGAGAAAAGCGGCCTAGAAAAATATCTCCTTAAAAACTAGCCGTTCAATTGGCACACTTCTGTGCCGGACATGTGAATAGAAATTCCCTGTGACTTGACCTGCACAGAAATGTAGATTTCGGTGCCGACGAGGAAGTTCAGAGGCGAAAAAAATGGAGGATCGGCACAAAAGTGGAAAAAACGGCCTAGAAAAATATGTCCTCAAAAAAATAGCAGTTCAAGCCGTCCAAGAAACCCAAAATGAGTCTAGGCACGACGAAAACCCGACTAGGAGAACAACAGATACATCACATGACCACCCAACATCAACAGACGTGTGTTGAAATTGCTGTGGTATGGTCACGAACCAAGGAAGTGAGCGGAAGTGCATAGAATAGAGCACGACAAGCGCTCCCCCTCTGTGACCATCGCAGCCCATCGCTCGTCGCAGTGCAGTGCACTGCGACGAGCGATGGGCTGCGACGGCCGTCGCACGGGAGTATG
Organism: Heligmosomoides polygyrus polygyrus; assembly: GCA_947396885.1. Lineage (NCBI taxonomy): Eukaryota > Metazoa > Nematoda > Chromadorea > Rhabditida > Heligmosomidae > Heligmosomoides > Heligmosomoides polygyrus. The sequence continues at coordinate 7,889 of CANDYH010000541.1, read as the reverse complement.
TTTCACTCCCGCGACGCGGAGGTGTAACACCACTCTGCGACGCATCGCGGGAGCGATGGCGCGTCAATTGACAACCGCGCTCCATTGCGCCGTCCGCCACTGCAGCGAAGGCGCGCCGTTGACAGTTGCCCCGCGCCCGTCGCTGGAGCCACGCGGGAGTATACCATAGGCATAATGAGCGATGCGATGAGTACTGGGGGCCCCACGTCCTTTCGCGTCGCTCCGCAAAACGCATTGCCGCGATTCCATCGCGGCGACAGGAAGGCCTTATGCATGCTGTCTCCTTATAACAACTGACGAAACCGTCGGTCGTACCAAAGCCTAACAAATAATCGCCAGGAGTGGTAGACGGCTTTAGACGAGCATCGACGTAGCATACCAATAATATTTCAGGAAACTGGAAAATCTAGGAGCTCACAGCATTAGGAGTATTTGTGATATATTGTCCCTCTGCGTCATATTAAATACCATCTTGAAACCACCTACGTTGTGACCCGTTTCATAACATTTTCAATCGAACCGAAAAAAGAAACGTCCAGGGATTGGACCAGCGACGGGTCGCTGGCTGGAATGTCGTAATCCGACAGCCTGGTATATTGCCTGAAACATGCTCCAACTTCAAATAACCTAACAAACGTGAATGAAAGTCGTCATCAGCCGTCTGCTCACAAATTTGTTCAAAATGAGACCAAAGGTCACAATCGAAATAAGTCGCAGTATACAAAAACGCCAGCACTGACGGAAACTGTGCCCATGACCCCATTCCTGTTAATCGAGACCACTAGCAATGTCCGCTGCCGCAACTAGTGGCTCTTCTGATTACGCAACACTGCGTGCGTCCAACGCTGTTTCACCGTGCCTAACATGTAGCCGACAACAAGAAATTTCATCGGCCAGAACTCCCTTAGAAGATCCGTTGAACAAAGCTGATGCACATACTGTGATCAGTGTTTTAAGCTCTTACACATGACATATGTCTTACAAGGAAAGGTTCCCACCTCAAGGTGAGCTTTTGCGATGCTATTTTGGTAGGATGTAGGGCCCTGTGCGCGGAGTCCAGAACCACAGGTAATTTTTACTGAACGCTTTTTTATTGGCCTGAAAAGGAGGTCTGAAAGCATGCGCGCACCTATCAACAACCTCTACGACACCCCACGAGGCATGCCTCGGCGGCGCAGTTGTTAGGAGGGACGCCTCATGGGAGCAAACCGCTTGGGTTTTAAGTTCGAGTCCGCGTACTGCCGAAATTTTTGCACATATTAGTTTGTTGTTATTACACTTTCTCACGCTCACAGGAGTCAATTTCATACCATCAATGTTTACAAAAAACCAAGGCTGTCTATGTGCGCCCTCATGTGTACTAGTTTTCCAACAATGCCTGTCTGCACCACCACCATATCATACCTTATCACCAATAATACCGTAACTGCACACAAATACGCGTACTTTATGGTTGAATATTATGGACCCGGGCCATATCGGTGCATAAGTGAGCTAAAAATATCGTTCTCACCAGAAAGTGTTGTCGGCTGACTACTTCCCACCTTCACACTGGATTTCACTTTTCTGAAAAGGAGAGATTGCGGTTGCGGATGCAATAAAAGCGCTTCTTCTTCTTCTTTCCCTTATTCTTCTTCAGCGTTTGTCCCGCTTCGTAGCGGGGTCCGCTCTTCTGGTGTCGTGACACCACCTTTCTCGATCCTGTGCTTCATCAGGGTGGACGCCAGTTACTTTCATGTCCATGTGTAGCGTATCGGACCAACGCTGCTTCGGGCGTCCTCTAGGCCGCTTTCCAGATATTTCCAACTCAAGGCCTATCTGTCTTCTTTCCCACGCAGAACGTGGCCGTACCATCGCCAGCGAGCTTCGCGCATCTTGTCCGCTATCGGCGCAACACCGAACTTCTGCCGAATAGCATCGTTTCGAATGCGGTCCATGCGCGTGACTCCAGCCGTCCAGCGCAGCATCTGCGTCTCCATGACGCTGAGGCGCGTTTCAACTTCCTTAGTCGCAGGCCAACACTCAGCGTCGTACATCGCTACTGGCCGGATGACTGCTCCGTAGATCTTCAACTTCAGGTGCTCTGGCATGGTTTTATCACAGAGCACGCCACTCAGCGAACGCCACTTGGGCCAAGCTGCACTCACGCGTAAGTTCAATTCAGTCATCAGATTGCCGTCAGACGCTATTGCTGATCCCAAGTATTTAAACACCGAAGTGCGTGCAAGCTCAGTGCCGTCAATCTAAATGGAGCCGGACTTGTTTACGTCAGTCGTTAGGTACTCGGTCTTCTTGACGTTCAATTTGAGTCCGAACATCGCCAGGCGGTCGCACCAAGCTTGTACCTGCCGCTCGAGTTCATTCTTATCTTCGAATCGGACGGTAATTGGAGCAGTCTGCAGGACTGCCCTTCTTCCTCCAAATCGGAATCGTCTTACTGTTGTGCCAACACTCCGGCACTTTCTTCTCCTTTACTGCCTGGTTAAAGAACTCAGTCAACCACTCAGCAGGATACCAGAGCTTCGACTTCCAAACATCGGCTGCCAGATCATCCGGTCCTGTTGCCTTGCATGGCTTCATTTCCTTCAGAGCCGCTCCTGTTTCCTCCACGTGATCTTGTGAACAGGACCGTGAACAGAACCCACAGAAGGTGAGGAAATTCCATAGTGGAAATTTCCTCAAAGTAATCACGCCATCGCTTTACCGCCTTTTTGCGGCCTGTCAGAAGATGGTCGTTCTCTCGCAACAGCCACGGCTTTCTTTGCAGCCTTCTTCGCCTTCTGATACTCCTGCCAGTTGTCGGCTGTCTTGTCGCTGAAAAACACGTGATAGAGCGACTTCTTCTCTCGAACTTTTCTTTTACGTCATCTGTCCAAAGCCACGTCTGCTTTTCGACCTTGCGTGGTCCAGGCACCGTGATGTCGAGCTCCAACCTTGCAGCTTCACGTATCTCATCTGTCGCCATCTTCCAAGTTTCGTCGACAGTCGTGACAGTCGACGGAAGGGCGATCTTAGGCTGCAGATCAGCGGACGGTGCTGTGGGGCGACCGTCTCATACGGTACGATCTTCGCATCTGTGACAATGCTCCGGTCGTGATCCTTCACAAGCACAAAGTTTATCTGAGACTTGGAGCTCCCACTATAGTATGAGATGAGGTGGGAGTCGCGTTTCGGAAAACGGTGTTCACAATGGTGAGATTATGCGATTCCGCATACTCAAGAATACGCTCATCATCGGCGTTACGCGACCCGTATCCGAAACCACCAAGACAGCTGTACCCGTCCTTCGCAGCACCTACGTGCCCAATAAGGTCACCAGCGACTATGATGACATCTTTCGGCGGTACCTCTGCTGTCTTCTCATCAATCAGACTCCAAAACTCATCCTTGGCTTGATCGCAGCAGACAGTCTGCGGAGCACACGCAGAGAAGAAGTGATAGAGTCGCTCCTCAGCGGCGGCAACGATCTTCATCAACCGATCGTTAAAGCGCTCGATACTTACAATCGAGTCACGAAATCGTTCGAAGACGATTAATCCGGCACCACTGGTGGTCCTGGGACTTCCACATAGAACGGCCTTGAAGCCTCGTCCTATGTTCCTTGACTTGCGGCAGGACCACCTCGGGACCCTCGCATACTTTCCCCACTCGCCGGGCTCTGCGAGTGCGCGTCGGCTCCCGCGGACGCCGTAGCACAATCTCAAAAAACATGACTCATCATACACCATGTGACGTGACATGGGTCTTCGTAGGCCGGCTTGTCACAAGGGCCTTTCACCTGCATTTGAGTGCCCGCGCTTAGCTTAGCTCACAAAGCGAGCAGTTTCCAGTGGCACCACGAGGATCGCCACCAAAAGGGCTCCTCTTTGACGCCATATATTGAGATTACGACTGTCAGGAAGAAGAGACGGTTCAAGTTAGAGGTAGTGTAATGAAAATGGGACCCTTCTATGTCTGTCGTACGCTTGAGTGGCAGCTGGGTACATCGATGTTAACCCAGGACCTTTCTCGCACCCACGGATTGCTCGTTAAACGAAGAAGAAGTGAGCACTCCTTATCAGAGATAAGATTGTTCCTCACTGGCTTTTGTAAGATGCTGTTGGTGTGACACGCGCTTGTGTTTTAGTTGTTTCATAGATTTGTACCATAGCTGTTGACTAAAGGGGAAGAGCAAAACAGCACTTTTTATTTCCAGAGAAATGGTATGGTGCAGATAGGCATTGTTGGAAAACTAGCACACATGAAGGCGCAAATAGACAGCCTTGGTTTGTTGTAAGCATTGATGGTATGAAATTGACTCCCGTGAGCATGAGAAAGTGTAATAACAACAAACTAATATGTGCAGAAGTTTCGTCAGTACGTGGACTCGATCTTAAAACACTCCGGTGTGCTCCTGTGAGGCGTCCCTCCTACCAACTGCGCCGCCGAGGCATGCCTCGTGGGGTGTCGTAGGGGTTGATAATGGTTGCGCGCGCTTTCGGACCTCCTTTTCAGGCCTTCAAAAAAGCGTTCAGCAAAAACTAGCTGTGGTTCTGGACTCCGCTCTCAGGGCACTACATCCTGCCAAAATAACATCGCAAAAGCTCACATTGAGTTGGGAACCTTTCCTTATTAATAATAGAATATAGTTGTATAAGAAGCTGAAGGCATTCCGTGGTTAGGATAGATACCTCATGTTATTAGCCTAAATACATCAGAACAATCGCGTGAAGCGAACCTCAAAAGACATGTTCGACTGGTACAGTGCAGCTGACATTTAGTTCTGACCATTACGACGGACATAGCCTTCCTTTAGAAAAGTTGGAACACCCACTAGCATCGACTATGGTGTCCTTGGTGGACTTGATGCACGTCGACATTCCTAACAACAAAGTCCAAAAACTGCTGCTTTCTTTGATTATTGCTATACATATAAATCAAAGTGTGGTCTCAGGTGTACTTCGCTGTCCATTCTGCGGTTTAGCTCCATGTTTCGTCTGAGGAAATAATTATACGCAGTAGTTATACATACAGGTGTATAGGTGCAATGTTCTAAACAGGCAAGGTCGTTGTTGAATATTTGTTTGATCTTGCTACAATTGAAACTTGCTGCTGATTGTAGAGAGGCTGCATGTATAGGATGTGCAGTGTGTGAGTAGCATGTCTGCTTCACACATTTTTTCTGTTGCTTTGTTCCATGAACGCCAAGGTTGTAAGAAACACCTGCAGTTGTTAGGTGCAAGATTTGTACTCTATTTGTGCCTGGCCTTTTTATCTGGTAACGCAGACAAAAATGTTACCATAGCAGCTTTTTGCCTTCAAACATTTTTACAAACATGTATGATAGTTTTCCCGGCTATTTAGTTAAACACGTGTCATAATTTAGACTAAAAAGTCATTTCGAAGATAAATCATGATGTGCAGAAAACCGCTATCAATGATGCCCGGACCAACGAGGTCACACGTGACGAGCAGGAGCACTACCTCTGGGCCACCGCTCTACTCTTACCGAGCCCTATGACTCATCGCTTTCGCGCCAGCTCTTTCGCACGGCAGCCTGTGGTCAGTCCACCCAACTTCGGCGGGTCATAACTCACTCAGGGGTTTCATTTTGCAATTTGACGCCCATATTCGTAATCAGTGTTTCGAACTCTTTCTAATGACCTTGGTCTCAACTTGAAGTTCCATGGGAGGTCGAAACCCTTCCTTAGTGAGTAATATGTGAGTGTTTCATAAATAGCTAATCTTTGAGATAACTGTTTGTGATATTTTCTCAAACGATGAGGCAAATGTTGCAATTTTTCATCTTCACATAATTTCCAAAAATTGCTGGCGAAACGTGTTCACTGTTGCAGCCAGATCTCGCTTATATTTACCATTATTATTGAAGTGGTAATCATATCGTTCCAAAGTAGTCAATGAGGAGTCAGATGTTTAGGGGATAGTAATATGTAGTTCAAAACGTTTCCCGCCACCCACTCAATTTGGCGTTTCAGCAAATTCTATATATATATAGCACCGTCCGCTGATCTGCACACTTAAGATCGCCCTCGAGGCTGAGGCAGGTGGAGCGATGCGGACCAGCAAGGACCAAGTGGTGGCGGATGAAAGAGAAGAACGCAGCTGTTGTTGCTCGTATTCGGTTGCCGACGGTTACCACGGTTGAGGAGACATGGAAACGTGCAACCGATTCGATGCTACAAGCTGCACGTTCCGAACTGGGCATGACGAAGCCTGGACGGCGTAAGATTAAGAAGCAGACTTGGCTGTGGACTGACGACGTCAAGAAAAAGTCAAAGGAGAAGAAAAGGACTATATCACGCTTTTCTCAGCGACAAGACAGTCGACAATTGGCGTATGTAACAAGAAGCGAAGAGGGCGGCTAAGAAGGCTGTTGCCGTTGCAAAAGCTTCTCATTATGATGATGTCAACGAGAAACTCGAGACGCCCGATGGTGAACGACAACTTTATTGGCTTGCTAAAGCACGCCATCGCCAGAGCGAGGACATTGAAAAGTTCTTTGGCATCAACGATGAGAATGGCCATCTGCTGAAGAACCGCAATAGGGCTATGGAACGAGGGCATGACTACTTCGAGAGAATTTCAACAGTAGAGTTTGCCCATCCGCCTATCCCTTGCGCCCCTCCTACGCACGGTCTTGTGCAGAAAATCACTGTAGAGGAAACGGAAGCGGCTTTGAAGAAGATGAAGCCAGGCAAAGCAACGGGCCCTGACGACATAGCGGCCGAACTGTGGAACTCGAGGTGCTGGAATCCTGCTGAGTGGCTAACGAAGTTTTTCAACCAGGTTGTTGCGAAGAAGAAGGTTCCTGGTAGTTGGCAAAAAAGCACGACGATCCCGATCTGGAAGAAGAAGGCAGTCCCGCGGACTGCACAAGTTACTGTCCAATCCGATTGCTCTCGCACAGTATGAAAATATTTGAGCGAATTGTGGATGGACGTATTCGCGAGATCGTCCGGCTTTCCACCAACCAGTGTGGCTTCGTAGCCGGCTGTGGCATCATCGACGCCATTCATGCTGTTCGTCTTCTTGTGAAAAGACATCGCGAGAAACAAAACCCGCTGCATCTTGCTTTCCTCGACCTGGAGAAAGCATTTGATCGAGTACCGCGTGTGGTCATATGGTATGCCTTACGACAGCACGGTGTCCCTGAAGAACTAATCGAGTGGGTACGCATTCATTACTCTTGTCCTAAGAGTCAAGTGCAAGCGCCGGCCGGCACGTCCACGGAGTTTCCAATCTCCGTCGGTGTTCACCAAGGTTCCGCGCTTTCCCCACTCCTTTTCATTGTCGTAATGGATGCCATTTCGCGAGACCTTCAGAAGCCTGCTCCTTGGACGCTGCTATATGCAGATGACGTAATGCTTGCCAGTGAAGACAAGGCCGAACTTGAGCGACAAGTGCAAGCTTGGTGTGACCGCTTGACGGCGTTCGGGCTCAAGCTAAAAATCCAAAAATCTGAGTACTTGACGACAAACGTAAACGAAGCCGGGTTCATTGAGATCAATGGCACTGCGCTCCTACGAGCAACACATTTCAAGTACCTTGGATTTGCAATTGCGTCTGATGGTAGTTTGACGTTCGAGTGAACTCGCGCGTGAGCGCAGCGTGGTCCAAATGGCGTTCAATGACAGGCGTTCTGTGCGACAGAAAGATACCGGAGCACTTGAAATCAAAGATCTACAGAACCGTCGTCCGACAAGTAGCGATGTACGGTGCTGAGTGCTGGCCTGGAACGAAGGAGGTTGAGAGCCGCCTCAGCGTAATGGAGACGAAAATGCTGCGCTGGACGGCTGGTGTCACGCGTTTGGATCATGTTCGCAATGTCTCCATACGTCAAGGGTTTGGCGTCGCTCCAATTGCTGACAAGCTACGTGAAGCTCGCCTAC
>CANDYH010000540.1:0-21883 GCA_947396885.1 Heligmosomoides polygyrus polygyrus | reverse complement strand
AAACAGCCGCTTCCTTTCTTCAGTGGCGAAAGAAGGAAGAATTTTCAAGAAGGGTATTTAAGCACTATAGGGCGCTGAGCGCGTACAGTAGTAATACAAAGTGATTTACGAAAATTTAGAACAAGAACTGGTCTCCTCCTGCTATCGCAAAGCTTCTAAGTTACTTTTATGGGATCATTTCCGGTATCTTGCGAACTGTTTCCGGTATAATTCATAGAGGAGTGCAGTAAATAAGTAGTAGATTATACTATGTGACGATACTCTTAAGAAGAGAGGAGCTAACTGTTGTAAGGTGCAAATGTATCCTTTCCGGTAAATACGGCAACCTCAATCATCTCTATACAAAAGTCGTACGATTTGTAGTTTGAAGTTCTGTCTGATTCTGTGCAGTCAGGTTCAAGTCATTCACTCAGAATTATTTTTCCGGATTTCTGAGAGAGCTTAAGGAGGGAAAATCTCACCGTCAACAAGAGGGTGTCAGAAATATGTTCCGACACTTCAATTGAAACTAATTGCCTAATTGTTGACAAACATAAAATTGTTCCTTAAGATTTTCTTCGATAGAGAAACGTCAACTGTACTAATTTTTACCTGAGAATGGCTAGCAACTATGATTTTGTAGGTATCGAGAACGATGGGAACTCTCTCTCTCTCTCTCTGACCTTACACTTTCTTTGGCAGTATATTGGGTAGGTGCAGAGATTTTGTCCATAGAAGGGCATGATTTTGAAGTTTTATTTTTTCAACAAGACAAGTCATCCATCAACAGTATAATCACCGTTAGTATTGAGAATAGTAAGCCATTATTAGGCAATGTCTCAACGTCCTTGTTCCAGAAAGAACGAGGCTGAGAGTCAAAGACATTTTCAGGTGGTCGTAATTATTGAGCTTCTCTTGTGGAGATGCTGCTTGAGAGCTCCGAAGAGGTAGTAGTCTGTCGGTGCCATGATATGACGACGGTGGATGAGGCGCTGTCGTCCGGCTGATCCTCTCTAGGAATTCGCAACTTAACTTCGCCGTGTGAGGTCCAGCGTTGTCGCGGAGAAGGGCGACTTGGAGACGTTTCGGTCGTTTTTCCTTGAAAGCATCAGCCAGTTTCTGGACCTGTAACGGTTTCCAGTAGACAATTTCTTGTGAAACTCTAGAAACAGATAGAATCTTCTGTGCCTTTTCATTTTTCATCTAAAAATTCTTTCGATTCATTGACTTTCGATTCGTTCGGCAGTCGTGCCGGGCCCAAATGCAGTGTTGATCCTATCGAACAGGCAAATTTTGTTTTTGAACTTTCTGTATAAACCACACCATCTACCACATACCCAGCAAATTCCTCAATTATATTTTTCAAATTATAAAAAATATGACATATGTAATTTCAAAAAAGTCTTTTGATGGTTGAAAAGCTCTGACAGACCAGACCATCGAGAAAGAATGTCATTTTGTAGACGTTTTGAAATGGAGTGTTCACTGTCTGTGACGGTTTCTGTTCTTACCAATGAGGCTGAGACTGTATGGAACTACAGCTGTTTGGATCCCGAGTCCTAAACTGAGAACACTTTGTGACCAACCTCATACGGTATTGCTGGAGAACCCCCTCGAGTGTGTGGCGTCGATTTTCGTCATCTGGCGTTTGTTCATCTAACATTTACAGCGTTGCTTTACCAGTGTACGATCGTGCATAGTCGTCCAATCAAGTTCTGTACGCCCTTTTCAGATGCCTTTTTCACACAGCTATAACGGGTATCTACTCCATAGGAGTAACCACAGCTATGTTGGAGCGCTAAGTGAAACGTTGAAAAAGTTGGCAGACTGCTGCAAATTTTCCACGCAACACCTTTTTCATGTTGTCGCAAAAAGTGCACTTCTTATCGTGAATGACAATCTGGTGGGGAAATGGCTCCTTCTCAGGAATAAGGGCGAGTTTTTCCTCATACTGGTCTCTTTTGCTAGTGATTCAGTCATATAGGACCGCTGCTTGTCAGATGTTTTCACCTCTGCACTCCTAAGCGAATGCACTCGTCTAAAAGCCCATCTCATGGGCCATCTCCGCAGGCGTCTCCCCTGAATTTCGCCCTTTTGTTTCTCCTACATAGGCCGCATCAGTGCCCGCCATTCATTTGGGACCAGCCTATTCTTCAAAACTCTGATCTTCTCTACGAATGTCCTACAACTAAACGTGCACTGTACCTTACGCCTTATTGTTAGTGCGCTTTGCCTTGGACTTGTTGCCTTCTGACAGTCTACTCTGAACTTATTAACAAAGCCACACTTTGCCTGTAGGAAAAAATCCTAACTCTGGAGTGCTACATAGTTTATCTTTCTGACGACATTTATATTTACATCAAAGCAACACATGGAGTTTCAAATCGTATACCACTCCTACCTGCAGTGCGCTACGGACTGGATGTAAACCGGCCACTTTTTCTATTTTTCTATTTTTCTGTTTATGTCTTTTTCTTCTATTTTATTTCTATTCATTGTTTTCAAGCCAATGTGCTCTATGTATTGCGGCGGACAGAGAGGCTCCACCATTTTGTCTTCTAGGAATAAATAATCACAGCCTCCTTCGTAATTGATCCTCTTACGAGGAAGGTGGTTGCGTTTTCCATGCTTCATTTAATGCAAGCATCTGTATAGGGTTTTCTAGTTGTGCACATTTGGGTTGTTGGCGCTTATTAACTTCAGAAGCTCCTATACGCCTAACGGCGTCTCCTTTACTTGCGCTCTTCGCGCGACCTTGAGATGTCACTAACGTACGGAAACGCCTTTGGTGTACTGCCGCGTCGTGCAGGACTTGAAATCCTGCTACGTACTTTTGCTTGAATCCGCTCTTCCCTTCCTTATGTTTATCATAGGCGTTCTCTCCGGATTGCCCAGTAACGTAACTGCTTTGGAATGCTCAGTACTTCTGTGCAACGCTTATATATAGTAGGATAAGTACAGCTGGATCATCCAAAAGGGCAACGTGTTCGGCACGTTTACTGAGTCGCGACTCGCGAGGCACGTTGCAGAACTAACTCCTCCATCCTTACACTTTCCCTAACACGCTCCTCCAGCACCGCATCTCCAGGCGCGTTTAGCGACATGTTCGGCACGTCTACTGAATCGCCGTGCACGTTTGGTAACGTGTTAGGCACGTCCAGGCACGTTGCACAACTAGCACAACTACAACCCCCCTTCACATCACACTCCAGCACTTCAGTGCAAACAAACAAAGTCACAGACAAACAGACGAACGACCGTTCTCGCTTATATATAGTGGAATCGGAAGAGATCTCTTGAAATCCTTTTATGACGAATCTTCTCTAGTAGCTTCCCCAGAAGTCTGAAAATTTCCACTACTTGAGCTATATTCTGGAGATTGCACAAAATAATGTAGAACGTCGAACCTCATTCAAAAAATGCGCCGAGATCGCCCCAACCTATTCAACGCTAACCATAAGCAGTTCTTGTGCATTTTGTTTGATAGGTTTGTCCTGCATTGTTTGGGATAGTAACGCTGAAAATCCAGGGTTGAATTCTTCGCCTTTCCCTCATGCAATGCGTTCGTAATGAAAATGTTCTCACTAGCATGATATCCCAAGTTTGAGGGGTAGTTTCTTAAATGTAACTCGATTTTTCCAGGCGCCGAAGAACTAGGCCGGAATAAGGGTGCAGAACAATACTGTCGAAAGCTAAACATTGCCATACGCTCTCCCTAGCGATGGAAAAATCTGGCTCAAAATCCGGTTCTATTATTCGTACGTTCTCGATTGTTGAGAAACCAATTGTCATTTGTTTGTTTTTTGCCGCTGTCTTAATTTATTTTCATCCTCCCAGCATGTTTGCTCCTTCGAAGTCAAATAGATTATTTTCGGTTATTACCATTTAAGTGCACTTTTGCATAAATAAGTAATTTAATGCAAGTTCTTACGCAAGAAGCTTTTGAAGTGGCGCATGGTATCAACGCGCTACTGAAGGAGCTTTTTTATCGACATATGCGCCATATGTTTCGGGAACTGTCCTCAAATTCTCATCCTTTGGTTCTTTGATTGACGAGCACCTTGCTTGGGGATTTCATGGAGAACAGCGTTGGAAAAACACCAGCAATTTCAGAAAACGGCAGCTTGGTACTGACGTGCAAGTACATATCGTCTTTTATTGCTGTATCTTTAGGAAATGCTTCCTCAATTAGTGCCTAAGTTTCGTCTTCATTCTGTCACACCTCTTCTGATATTCGAGTCATAAAGATAAACCAGACGAAAATCAAGCTCTTCCACAATCGACTAAAATGGCTCAAAATCTATGATTGTTGGAGACTTCATACGCGGTTTCTCAATTTAAATCTCTATGCTTTTTATGGAAAAGTACTAAGGCCGTCACTCTATCCTTGGTGGATCTCATACGGAAAATGGCTTAGAAAAAGTCCGATTCATTTGCAACACTAAAACGACGTAAACCACGAGTCGATCGATGCTATTCGTAAAAGTAGAATGACCGCCATTTTCCAAAAGCGTTTCTCAACTCTAACAATTAGTGCCGAGTTATGGAGAGCATCTTAAACTGCTGGGATTTGCATCACTATTGCGTAAAAGGGTAACCTCGGACCTGGTTTTCTGCTTCGAAATACTTCTTGAAGAATATAAACTGCGTGCTAGCAAATGCTGGATATTTAGGCCTTGTAGGTTAAGTACCAACGGTTTCAACCTAAACTCCCCTTAATTCGTAGAAGAAACTTTGTGCAGTTTTTCTGCTATCGAGGAGCATGATGGATTGAACACTTGCTGGCTGATGTCTTAAACACAGAGAACATCAAAAGGGTACCAATGTGCCGACATCCTGGCATCCACCTTCGTAGATGGCTGATGCTACCGACCGGGATTAAGACCGCAGCATATTGGTACAGTTGCTTCCGTATAACTCAGCATCAATTGTTCTGGCCCCCCTGCCAAATGATTCCTGGAGGACTACCAATTGCCAATTGAGTTTAAATCCGTCGTTTGAACTGCGGATTAAGGTAGACCTAGCTGTTTTCTTTTATGATGCCGACGGTTTTGCTGCCACTCGCTAATTTTGAAGCGATTTGATAATTGTTCGAGGCTGTTTTTTTCTACCATTGTTGTTGCTGTTTCATCTCTATTACACAATTATTACGCTAAGCACGTTTCCTCGACGCTCGTGAACCTCCGTTAGTGGTACCCTTCCACGTTGAGCGAGAAGCTTAATCTTGGTTTTGGGCAACCTAATCTCTTCAGTAAGGCTTTTTCAAATTGTTCCAATCTCTTGTTTCGGTTGAATTTTTGGGTCTCTGCCATTAGGCAGATGAAGTTGTAGGACTTTGATGCTTGCTTTCATCCTATGAGCAGGCTCGCTACGGAGTCTCAGCTTTTCGTTAAAAACGTCCGGGGCACGTGGAGGCAGCAGGTGTGTCCCATCCGAGAGTGGCCAGATGTTATTTGCTCTCTGCTGTCCATTCCCTCGGGACGGCCCATCTCGTTTGGGTCGAATATGGGGTTTTCGAGCAAAATGCCGCTATTTGTGCGGGTTGCTCGTCTGAGCGCCTCGGCCCACGTTGCCGATGGAGGTGTTTATTTGCATTCTGAAGAGCTCGCGTGACTACTACGCGGCGGGCGTCCGCCGATCAACGATCTGGGCGATTGTGGATTGATTCGCAGCCACTGATCCGTGTCGCCGAAATTTCGTGGCGCTTCCATCCTGGCACGCACCGCTGAGTATCCATCCCTCTTTGTGCTGTGGTTCTTCGCCATCGAGTTTTCCCTTAAGAAGGGAGGACTTCGAGGATCACCAGGTCCACCAACTGGCTGCTCCTTCTAGCTTCGCTGCTGCAGAATAGTGACAGATTTAGGACAGTTCTAGAAAAAGTGGGCACCTTCGCTTTTGCTTGTCTCCGGACTACGTTCCGTATGACCTACACCTGATTTTTACCACAATCGCGGTCATATTTATCCCGGAAATCATTCTAGGCATTAACCATCAGCCCGTCTTTCTAACCAATCATTTTAGCATAGATGGTTACATCATTGCTTCAGAAACATCACCAGGCGTCCGAATAAATTCGAAATTCATGCCTGTTGCGGACGCTGGTGGAGCCCTTGAAGGAGACGCCGATTCAGATTACTGCTCGGCTTAGTACTATGTAGACCAGCCAAGCCTTTCCTACCTCCAAGTGATTGAGTTGGTACCAGACTTGTCTACTAAGAATGAGACACGATCTTGTCTGTGATCAGCTGGCTACTCATTGTAGAGGTCAAGTGAAAACCCTTAAAGGTGGAGTGCGGGGCACATCGCACAATAATATTTATTTATTTATTTATTTATTTATTTATTTATTTATTTATTTATTTATTTATTTATTTATTTATTTTTGGCGCGTATAGCGCAATCGGAGGATGTGCCGACGCCAGGGGAGTTCGCGCGGCGTTGGAGTTATGTCTGCCCCCGTAGTGCACCCCCATACCCGTATTGCGCCCAACTCTATTGCCAGCTGTTTTCACTGACCGCGGAAGGATGGAAGGCTTGGTTGGCCTGGTCGGGAAATCCGAACGATGAACGTGGTATCGAGTGCACAACGCGACGAAATTGGACGAGTTGTCGTGGTCCGATGCTTCCGACGGCTAGAAACGCTTCCTACAGGGACATGCGGCACGCCTTTGCCTTATTTCAACGTTTCTTGAAGATAGCATATGAATGTGGTTTCAATAGGACGATCAGCGATAGCTTATACAGGAATCCTGGTCATGTGGATGGCATCTAGCGTCAGTATTTGTAATCAATAACTTCTTCGGTCAATTTTTACCCGTGATTACGGTTATACTACGGAAAAAGGTCACTCATTCTCGGATCAATTGTCCTACTGCAGACTGTTGCCTACCGCATTCTGTGGAATCTTAAGCTCCTTGCTAGAAATGTGGTCTGGGTGCATAAACACTGAGAACATTTCGTGCTCCGCGGCTAACCATGCGTCACCGAGCGCACGTCCGCGTTTCAGCGCCGTTGGAGTTAGGTCCTGGAGCCGGGTGCACTACCTTGTAGGCTTAAAGGCCCATGCACACTTCTGCGACACCGCGGCGCGGCAAGAGGAGCGACGGCCACCTCCGCGAAATCCGGCGGTCGCGGCGCGGTCGCCTTAGAGCATCGTTATAAGCAACGGGACCGACGTCCCAGTGCATGTCGCGCCGCTAGGAATGATTTGAACCATTCCAGCCTGCGGCACTCAGCGCGGCATCGCCGGCGATAGCCGCAAAAGTGTGCATGCCCCCCTCTGCGGCACGTGTCGCTACGTCGCGCCGCGCCCGTCGCGGCCCTATCCTTCATCATGGTCGTGCCGCGCTGTCGCAGAAGGGTGCATGGGCCTTAAGAATTTTCAATATAAGCCTATGTTGTACTTCAGCGACGCGTCGCCGACGTCGCCGACGCGGTGTTGAGGGCGCTGCTACGCACTGATCAGTGCGTAGCAACCCGGACAACACAGTGTCGCCGGCGGCGTCGCCGAGAGCTCCGCAAGGGGTGTTATATTTCCGTTGCCGACGTCGCCACAGACGTGTCGACGACGTCGCCGACGTCATGCAAGGGTGGCAGAAAATGCGTTCCGATGGATAGTTTTGATTCTGGGTTGGTTTTTCGTTCCCGGCACTGCCGTCATCCCCACCTGTCTTCGAATTACGAAATCGAGAAGTGCAAAAGACGACCGTCTTGCATACACCAATAGTGCCGTTCGCTAGAACACTGAGTGTTTGTGGAGGGAGTGGGAGAAAAATCCCTTCCTTTCACGTTGTCAGCTTTCTTCGCTTTTCTGTCCTTCTCACCCGTTCTATTCGCGTTTTTTTGGCCTTTTCGCTTTCTTGCAGAGCAAGTAACACAAAATAAAACTGTGAGGAAAATAAGTAGGTTTTCTCGCTTTCTGAAATGGCACTGCAAACCTCTACGAAGAGCTTTTTCGAAATATATAATTCATATTAAGTATGACTTAAATTTTCCTGTGAATCTCGAAATTTCCGCATAAATTTAATTTCAATGTGATTTAACGAAAAAGGCCTTTGCTAAACTCCAATAAAGAAACTTAACGAAAATGCTGGTAAAATAGTTAAACCGGTAAATCAATAGTCATTAGATGCTCAACACTGCCCCGCACTTCTATTATTATTATATTATATCTTGTCTACAATCAATTCTACAGTCTCGAAACCCTAAAAAAAGACTGTAAGCAAATTCGAGGCAGACGTTATCACCTAGCGTTTCTATCCGCAGTCTGGTTACCAAATGACGGCATTGGAAACACGCTGGGATGCTCGCGTGTCGACGACGTCGCCGACATCGCCGACGCCCATGACGGGCTGTCGTGACGGATAGCAGCCTCGGCGATGCGTCGCCGAAGTATAACATAGGCCTTAGCGGAGGCCCACCTCCGCACTACGATTTCGCTAGAATAGTGAGTTCTAGTATGGAAAAAGCAAGAATAATTCATCGTCATAGGGGAGCACTCCCATACCCGTATTGCGCCCAGACTTCTCCGGGAAGGATAGAACACTAACTTGTTCATCGGCTGAGCACAGCAATTCCATAAAAATAGAATGCGTTGAGCATCCCAAAAATTGTCTGATTGGCTATTACAACGATGCGTTGTTGCGATCAGAACTCTAGCGCCAGGCTAGTCTTGAACCCGCATTTCCTGCTGGCCGGGCGAGAACGCTGTTCGCCATTACCTAACCGGCGCTGCTTCATCGGATTGATGAACGTTCGCCTTTATCCTTTTAATTCTGTTTTCGATTCCTCTTCTATAGAATTCTAGTCTTTTACTTTGTCGTGGTAAATTGCTCAGAGCACGCTCTTTTCAGGATGCTCCCCACCTATTGTATGCATATTAAAAAGAATGTTTTTCTCAATATCAGTGCCCTTAAAGCAAGCGAGCGATCACAGAGTAAAGCCAGCTGGTGAGCACACAAGAAAATTGAGAAAAATTGGAAAATCGGCTGTTACTTGCGGTAGGGCTTGCACATGGAAGTGAATTCGTTTCTCGAATTTTGACCATTTTATGAGCAGACTGAACGTTCCACGTGTTTGCCTGCATTACCAGGTCGACTCTCTGCGGCGCGTTTGTTGCCATTGTCATTTATTCCATGGGAAAGCATGCCGTTCTCACACCGAAGCCAATTCCGGCTCTGAATCATTCATGTCCCGCCCGTTGACATCGCTGGCAGCCGCAGCTCCGTGCAGGCTGCTTGAATAGCGGTGATTGTGGGGAAAAAATGTCCTTCTTCCTAATGATTCCCATTTTCAAGTACACAGCGCTTGCGCCTTTTTTGGCACCAAGTTAGCTCCTATTCGTATACGATAACTGCCTCGTTAGATAGGAGCAGTTCTGGTAATACTGACCGATATGCAGTTGATCGCTGCGGTGCTTATCAATCAAGTGCAGAAGCCGTTTCAGAGCAACGTACATCTTCTTTATCATTGAATTACGGGAAGCTACAACCTGCAAAGGGTCCACTTGCAAATGCGGTTAACCGAACTGGAAGGGTCGGAATACTTCCTCCAACTCATCTATAACAGTCTGTCACAACGTCGACAAAAGTAGCCCATGTCTTCTTTATTGCCTCAAGGAATATTTTTACCAAAACTGCTTACGAAATGGGTGCTAAAGCATGTTTTCTAGTCCGCTTTGTCCGAAAATGGGTTCCAGATCTACCGGAAGGAACGTAATTTCCATAGATGTAGAAATAGAATGCGTGGCGCATCCCAAAAGGGATTGAGTAGCGAAGCCCTTTATCCTTTCATTATATGCCATCTTCACGCCTAATTGGACACTTTTCGAACTAAAGTAGAAACTTTTTGAATTAAATTGGAGACTCGTTAAATCAAACTGAACGCACTTGCAAACCATACGCTTTTGAGATCAGGCTGGACATGTTTCAAGCCTAAAGCTTCCAGATTAAAGTAGAATCCTCCTAGGGAGTTTGAGTAATTTTTTGTTCAAGGAAAATTTAATATTACTTTCTTTAAATTCTTTGACTTCACTTTCTCCAAAAATTGGGCATACTGCTTCAATTTTCATTTTTAAAAGTTGTTTTTTCAAGAACAACTGCATTTAAAGATTTACTTCAGATCACAGGATGGCAGAAATTTTCTACCAAATTAAAATAAGGGATCGCGCCATGCACTCGTTTAGCTCGCTGCGATTTTAATTTGACTGACAGGCAAGAATGCAACCTATGTACATGATACAACAAAGTGAAGATATGTGTCTGTTCCACAATTGCTTTGTGGTACCGCTGACGATCGTGTTCCTTACTGTACACAGAATTTTTGTTGTCCGCTGAAGCTTGCTGAATTTTTGCTCCAATAGAAACCGCTGCGTCCTGGACAAGTGCATGGCGCAGTCTTTTTTGTTGTAATGCTCTAACAACTGCTGCCTTTTTGTACTCTAGAATAAACCTTAAGCTAAACATTTACCTTAAAAATAAAAAATTGTAAAATTTCAACCAGTGTGTTAACTTATTGTGGCCGGTAAAAGACTTCAAATTAAGGATAAGGATAAAGGACGGCGTTACTCAATCCCTTCTGGGATGCGCCAGCGCATTCTACTTCTACGGGATGTCGTGGAGGCGACATGAATGCGTATTTGGCCATACAATGACTTGCGGTGGCCAGCCGATGAACAAGTCGGCGCTCTATCCTTCCCAGACAAGTCTGGTACCAATTCACCGACCCCAAAGGGATGGAAGGCTTGGTTGGCCTGGGCGGGAAATCCGAACCAGGAACCTGGTATCGGGTGCACGCGACAGTCGCGCCTCTCCGACTGCGCTACACGCGCCCAAAAGACTTCAAATTGGTATTCTTATTCATATTTGTTAATTTATTTTTATTACTATTTACTGCTCGTTATTATTTATTATTTATTGTTGATTACTATTATATTTATTATTCTTTTTCTTCACTCCTTCCTGCTTGCCCGTTTTAATTGCTAGTCCTTCTTCAAGAGCAAATGTGTAACGCACATTTGATGTGTGGACAGAAAGCAGAGTTTTTTTTTTTATTGAGCTTCAAGGAGTAGTAAAGGGATGTAAAAATTATCAATGCGTAATAATTTCGCTGAAAATATTATCAATAGACATCAATGTAGTCCTTGGTCGGCATCCAGCCAGGTCTGTTATGGGAGATGAAGTTGAGGTCGATCCCTTTTTCATCCGTCATCAGTGCTCATTCAAGCATACATGTATCTGAACATATACTTTCGGGCATACTGCCGTGGTGGCTCTACCTCACTGTCGCGTTGGGTAGCTGCACACGTCGCTTTTCGTGCAGTTTCGCTGACGTTGTTCTTCACCCCTGATGTGTTCGCAGTCGCCGGTTCGAAACCACCTGCCGTACGTATTACGAGTGCGAGTGTTTGTACGCCGATCAAAGAAGCACGCTAGCCGCGGCACATTCCAAAGGTATAGTCAGCGTGAATGTATCCTCTCCTCCTGGTGAATCAGCGCTGTGTTTTTGTTCTGGATCTCGTAGATTCCTCGTTACTCATACAGTCGGCTGTCAGGATGCTCCCTCCCTGACGAACCACTTTCCGTTATTTACCTGTTCTTGTCATTCGGTGGTGTGAGGTTGACAGTTCCGATCCTACAGCAAACTGATAAACAGATTTTTTGGGCTGTTCCATTTCCTCTTTATTCATTATGACTTTCGGAAGAAGGACTGTTTTCATTTCTTAACTTCCTAAAGAACTGCTCGGAAAGCGTTCCTTGCTCTGTCTTTCGACTACTTTCTTTTGACTACTTGGTGTCAGTGGTATTACTTCGTCGCGACAGCGTGTCGAAGTAGCACATCGAATCCTTTGGACGACCTAATTCTTTGGAGGACATCATACGTATGGCTTTATGAATATGAAGCAAACAAGTACTCTTCTAGCCTCTCTACCAGCCGCTCTGGCTTAAACAAATCAGGTAAAATAGGTACTCTTCACCTAAACTCGTTCTCTTTCGAAGAGCCTATCTGGTCGAACACCATCTTAGTGCTAAAACTAGAAATGAATCAGAGAACGATCTACTCTCGAACTTCAGAAAATTGCTGAAGGAGTTCATGACATGCACCATGCAACTTCTACCTAATTTCAACGTCACATTCTTTTCCGTTGATCAACCATTTGTTTCAACGGGTGGCAGCAAAGCCTCCTGTAGTCTTTATCGTGTGCCAAAGTAGAGCATTTGCCCCAATGCTCGACGCTACAAGCACAGTGTCGTTCGTCAAGAACGGCTGGAATTGTGGCAATCCATGGTTCCTCACTTACTTCTAGTTTTTGCGTGAAACCTTCATGAGAACGCACTTTTAGCATGAAAATTCATTGCTAACGAGGAAGGTCAAAGAGGTCACCGTGGAGTTTCTCAGTGTGGCGGGAACGAGCCACATCATGACGAAGCAACAAGTCCCGCGTTTCTTTCGAGAATTCGGCAGCACCCCTAACCATTGTCCTCCTTGACAGCTAGCATGAGTTCAGGGATCACGAGAACCTCGTTTTCGAGGTGCCTGCTGGAAAAGATCTCAAGCTGATGACAAAAACCGCCAGGAGCGACGAGCCTTTACCAGCCTCTCGATGTATACTCCTTCTGGTTTTTCAAACGGTTCATCCGGCGAATTCATGAACATGTGCTCCACTTCCGTCCGGATTTCAACTGCTTCTCAAGAGACAATATTTTGAAGTTAATCATGAATCGCTTCGGACCAGCTCATTTGATGCTTAAATTTTTAAGGCAATTTTTAAGGCACCCGTTCTGGCAGGTGGTCAGTCAGACGTATAGGTAATTCTGCGCTCCGGTTTTCGAAGGTGCTTTGCGTACGCGTGGGTGGCAGCTGGATATGTGGACACGCATCCGGGGCACTTCTCTACACCGACAGACTACGTCTTCGATGAAGTGCCTGTCGACACGTCCTGGCAGGAAGCTTCCGGCTGCTCTCCTTGGCATTTATCCGCTGTTGCTGGTGTCAGAAGCTGCTTTGCTTCGCGTGTTTTATAGAACGTTACCCCAGCTGTTAAGCAGTTTATTGCATATTAATCAGCGTGACTTGTGTTTTGAAGTAAAATCGTATCACAGAAGGTTGAAATCAGGGTTAGAAATCGAATATGACACCTAGTGGTGACAGAAAAGCACTTTACGGTGGCAAAAACGCAAGATGTGCGCCCAGCAATGCTGAAACCACACCGCCGGAATCGAACCGTCGACTTCCCTCCCGCAAGTCCGCCACGCTAACTACTCCGCCATCCAGTCGATGGGACCCTAGTGGCGCGCGCCTCCCGTGAATGCGCCGTCTCGCTTCAATTAGGAATTAATCAATTCCTAGGTTCTAGCAATGATTGAAGCTCCAAACCTTTTGCAGGACTATTTGTGGGCACGACAAGGGTATCCCAGGGGTCAGTTTTGCGTTATCGGCCCGCACTGAAGCGGTACAGTTTTTTGCAATTTTTGAAATACCCAGAGGTCCGCAGGAAATTTGGAAACCACTATGGTGCTTCCCAGACAACCCCCTACAACCCTATATAGGTCGTTTTGAGAAACTCCACGGTGACCTCTTTGACCTTCCTCGTAAGGTTGACTGGCTTTTATGATCGCTTTAAGCGCTGAGTCTAAACTGCTCAGGATAAATTGACAGAATTTCCATAACGATTTGTTCCTTTCGTTTCTAATTGCCTGTGCTCCGTGCTTCTGTTCTAACGTGTGTTTTGAGCAATAAATTATTTTAATTTTAATTTTATAATGTTACCAGCAGTGTTGCTAGTTCAGCATTGTCCAGAATTGTTTGCTATATGTTCAGCTTACTTTAATCTCTTTATGCATCTCGCTATCATTTTTGACGTTTTCCTTCCTCCACGTCACAATCCCTTACGGTCCTCATGGTCGTGAACGCTCTTCAACTGGCGAGCATTCAATATTTTGACAAAAGCCTGACGTCGCATTTGACAGTCCTCTACATGAAATGTTTTAGTTTCGAGTCAAAAGGGCCAGCTCCCGAAACGGATGCTCATTGATACTGACCGATCAAAGGCATCTCTTTGACTTCGTATTCGCAGATCGCTTAAGCTTTCGAAGCGTTTATCTTCATGGATGAGCCAACCTGTTGGAGTGGCAATGTGCTAACCTGTCTGATGAAAAGCATTCTTTTTTAGTAGCCTTCAGCTTGTGTTCTAAAGGCCAGCAGTCGGAAACTTACATCGCGAGAACAGCATGATACTACTCGTGTGTACTTCTAACTTGTATTTACATTCTTGAACAATTATCGAAAGAGGTAAACGCGTGATAGGGCTCAGCTCAGTCGATGAACTTGTTCTCCTCTGTGCCAACTGCTTATTTTTTCCTAACTGCTAGATCCAGTAAGAAAGGAATAGGAAGAATATCACCCTCAATGGACCTAGAACAGCATAAAGCTTTTCTCCATGCGCAGTTTCTATCTATATGCTTCTGTCACTATATCATTGATTAGGTTTTATTTAGAAGCTGTGGTGAATGCCAGTCAATCGTTCCCTTGAGGGTCATCATGGGTGAATATCACGGACTTGATCAATCGCCCAAACCCGTTACCATCTAAACTCGAGAAACACCTTCACATTCATAATCACATCAACACCTCTCAAACAGTGTTCGAGAACTCAGTGAGTGTGACATCTACTACCGAGTTTTCATGAGAGTTCCCGAAGAGTTGTTAGTCAGTTGCGTTTTTTTGGGCCACACAAGGTTTTTAAGTGGATCTTTGTTTAGATGGGTCTGACGCTTCGACTTCTTTCTTCTTCTTTATTTAGATGGGTCTGACGTGTCGTCTTCAGAAGCCTGAACGGGTCCGTGAATATTATTTGCGCTCTACTCCACCATGCGCCTTAACTACGCTGCCATTTGGGATCTACCCTACGAAGGGCAAGGAGGGACCAGGTGGCAGAGACGAACTCACCAATTGGATCCACTGCAAAGGCTTATGTTCGCCCGAGCTAGTTAACCAGTAGGGGCGCACACTGCACACCACTGCCGTCGACCGGTCCATCTGCAGTTCACAATGAGACACGAACGGCAGAAAGTCATTCGTAACAGGTAGATACACTCATTTCGGTTGTTCATTACTGGATTCCTTGTGAAAATTCAGACTGCTTCTAACGCTTTCCTTGCCGAAATGTCTTCTACGATGGCCAAATGGTCAACGTCGTTTCCGTTGTCCGCATCAATCCTGTCCTTTTCAAGTGGATTGATTTGCAACCCACGTCGTCTATTAAATAGATGTTCCCCTACCTGCACTGCTAGAGCTCTTCCCTCTTCTCCGATGGCACTCGATCTGGTAATTTACTCCAACCTTTGAGCAATCGCCTAAGCGACCAATTGGGCAAATAATGCAGTTTTCCGAAATACACTGCTGATCGTAGAGCCTGTTTCGGACTAAACGCCCCTGATGCTATCGTTAGGAGTGTTCCCTAAGCTAACGTCGTCCTGCAGTCCTGCAGTTGTGCCCTTACAATAGCTCTTTGAAGTTTGGCAGTGACTCTATCGGAGATGAATGGTATGTATGTAGGACGAAAGGCATCTTGTCTGAACAAAAATCTTGTTTGTCATTAAAAACACGGCTGACTAACAACTTACAATGCCGAGGTTTGAAGATGCGAGAAGTTGCAGATTTCCTAGCAGTGGTTTTGAGCGGCACAGTCGAATTTGATTAGATGGTGTGGACCTCTTGTGTACCTATCATGCATGGAAATAAGGAAGGGTGGTGTTGCTGAAAATCATTTTAGAGTTCATGGCGAACAAGCATAGGACCATGAGAAGCCAAGGAAGCGCAGAGTAACAAGGAAAAGCGGTATCATCAATAGAACGACACAGTTAAACGCCAAACGATCGAGCTACCTGAATAAGCTGGGAAACATTCGACCGCACAAAGCAAACCTCCGCTGGAGGTACCCGTCAAATTTAGGACTGAGAATGACGTCAAGCCCACGATTTACCGAAATCCCACAACAAACCTTTTTTGCCAATTCCGTGGGCAAAATTGAATCGATCCTAGTGCACTCCGCACTAGGAAGCGCTCTGCCTGCTGACCTCTGACCTCTTGATAGCAAAACTGAAAGCAAATTAGTTGACAAAGACGACACCGTAAGCCGGTCCTCGACGGGACCTTTCTTTGCAATGTCCCGATAGAGAGAGTTCGCACTGTGTGCACCACTGAGGTAAAAGGGAGAATTCTCGTGGTCCGATGCGAGTGCAGGGCCGATTGTTCGATGAAGAGCTCTTCGCTCTGCTCACTGATTGCGTCGCTGCCCTCAAAGGATACAACTCCAATCAGCGCTAGAGATTAGAAAGCGGCAAATTGGAATGACGATTCAATTTGAGCACATGCTATGCGTCGCGATATATTCTATATTCGGCACAAATCAATGACATCGCGACTCCGCTCCTGCTGATCTAACACCGAGAAACAGTAGCGAAAAACAGTATCTGTGCAAATATACCCGCTCCACATCCTTTTTTCTCCATGCAACCTCGCTCTATTATGTTTTCATCACTCTGCAGTGCTCTACCGAGGTTTGTGTGCCGTAGTTCAGCGCTCTTTTCCCAATTAGTCTTCTACAATTTCTTCGAAATGGTAACACGGAAATCATCCCGTCAGGAATTTCGAGACCGGATCGGAACAGTAAAGTCATAATGGTCTGCAACTTTATGGCATGATGCGAACTGATGCTCTCCTAAACGCATGAATAACTCCTTCTTTCCATCAGGCTAACTTCACTCTGCGATCGGTCGCGGCCACTCGATTGATTCTGTCGAGCCTATATGCATTGTTCAGCTCTGCTGGTATTTGTATGTCAAACGGCAGGGCTGGAGTTGATGAACTCACATGTATACCTTCTATGTTGAAATATATGTAGAAGCGTAAAGCAGTTATTATCACGGCGCCTTTGGCCCAAAAATGCCTCGCTTGTCCTCTTGAGCGCCGCTTGTACCTGTTGGCCTTAGCGGCTTCCGGTAGTGTAGCATATAACTCTAAAAAGCTGCAGTAACATAAAGATATAGGTAATTTGCCGTTGATACCGTAGTTGGAAATAGCACGTACTGCTTTGCCTTCTCTGGAGTGCAAAACACTGAATGGGTGATTAGGTGCTAAAATTTTGCTGTTGTTGTATCCCCTTATAGAATTGACGCACCACCAGTAGTGGTGATGCATCATCTCTATAAGGGATGCAGTTTCAGACAAAACCTCGAAAAGTGGGTGCCCCACGATTTCAGTGAGCGCAGAAATTGTCACGTCTCGTTTGTCAATCTCTACTTTTACGCAACAAAACTGACCCGTTTTTGGATCGAGTCATCTCTTGCGATGAAAAGTGGATTCTCTACGATAACAGGAAACGTTCTCTTCTGCTTGATCCTCTAATGAGCTATATATGCGAGTGTTGCCGTCGCGCTTCCACGCTCGTCACAAGTCTACAACCGAGAGGAATTCTGACTGACAAAAATGGAGCGCCTAAGGAATTCCTCATGTGGATGGTTTAGGAGGGAGTCAGCGTTGTTTCTGGTGACAGTCAGCGCGTATACTTACTTAGTGTTACAGTCAGTGCGCCCGCCGGTTTTGTGTAACCTCGACAGCATCCGTTCCGAGATTCCACCGTTGTGATTATCGAAGAGCACTCTTTCTTTGTTTTCTTTTCGCTGTCAAGGTACTCAGCGTTCCAGAGCCATTAGAGCGATCTCATCAGCCGGTGGCAGCGGGAGAATAACTGCAGTGTTTTCTTTGTTCTGCGTGCTTGTTTTGTCTGGCTTTGCCCGTCCAAATTCTTTTCGCAAGAATGGCTATATCGGGTTGCAAGCATTTGGTTTTACACAGCTGTCTGTTCCTAAAGCTGCTTTCTGTGGTGGGCGTGCTTCAGCTCCATGTTTCAAATGGTAGACTCACGGTCAGTGGAAAAAAATTCGAAATTCTAATCCTGGTGATCAAAATCTCCACTGGTAGACTGATCGCTATCTCTCGACATCGATCATCACAGGGTGGCAGGCGAGGTGCAGGGGTTTCTATTTTTCCACGTAGCAAGTTGTTTGCGATTCTATGCAAGTTACTGCGCTGTAGACGATTGAGGTATTTAGATACTGAAGCTCAACGAACTCCTCGCTTGGTTTAAATGTCCCATAGTCAACAGCTCCACCGTCCAGTTTCCAAATAGAAATAAGCGTCGTGCATTTACTGCATGATGATTGTACAACACATAAGGTTGGCACGAAAATTTCGCGCTCTCATTTGTCGTCGTCATGTTCTCCCGTGATTTTATGGTGAACACCAAGTTTTAATCCTACGTGCTCGTTCTACGTCAGCTATTACCAATTTTTCCCGGCTAACGATCGCAAAGCAATAGGGTGTTAGACTTTAGTTGATGCTATGAATAATGCCTTGGCGATTTCACCAGATAATGAACGAAAAGCTCAGCCAAGAACCCGGATTCACAGGGCCCATAATTTCCTCGGATTCGGACCACCTTACAAGACTAGTAGTAGGATCAGGGTATAGGTTGAAGACTTTGTTGTCGGCTTTTTCTGATACTCTTCCAGTTCACCCTAAGCGAAATTGCCTCGTACAATCCAAGATTCCATCGTTTTGATGTTTCGAATCTATACTTGGAAGTCCACTCCTACTTGAACAGATCTTACTGTCGCGGAGGTAGCCGGTGTGTTGGCCCATCTATGTCTGTGCTTGTAGCTTTAAAGAAAGCAGCTCTTTTTCAGAAGACATTTCCTATCTTCTGTCTTTTCTAGTTTATTCTGTCCCTTAATTCTATAAGCTTTATGTAAGATCTTCTTGACCAGCTACAGGATTTCTAATGATAATAATAATAACAATAACAATAATAATAATGATTTCTAATGATAATAATAATAATAATAATAATAATAATGATAATAATAACCTATAAACAGCGTGCGGCGTTTAAATCTATTTAAAATAAATCTAATAAAATAAATGTAATAAATATAATATTTAAAATAAATATAACAAATTTATTTAATTGACAAGCCAAACTTTCTCTTCTCAAACAAATTTATTAACGCAGAATACAAATAAAACAGAAAATTCTTCTACACACAAATAAAGGGATATCCCAAGAGTATAATTGCTCAATATGTCCTCCGTCAGGGTCAATAATGGTTCCATCCTTGGCCTGAAGAGCTCCACGCTCTCTTTAAAAGAACGCTGTCCCTATTTGTGAATGCTGCCTCAACAGCGAGAGAGATGTGACATTAGAGTACTTGTTTTGTTTGCAACCCTTCCGACTACGCTCCAAGCATAATGGTTCAGGAGATTCAATTAGGGGGTCAGAACTCATTCGACCAAAACAGGTCCAACCTATAGGGCAGCCAGTTTTCGACTAAATGGCTCGTGTGAGCCGGTGCGCCGTCTTGCTGGAAGACATGTGGCCTTCTTGAGGCTGCAGTCACCATCCACGGTTTTGCTACAGCCTGCAAAACTCGCAGATGAAGTTCTTTGGTGTCCTTCTTTTCCCTTCTCAAAGAAATGTGGCGGCATCCTCATGGACACAACACCATAGACGTGAGCAATTGCTGAAGATTTTGTTCCAACAACAATCGGGACGTCATTGGGATCGTAGGCGAGTCAGCGATCGATCCTACGACTGACCTTTGCGTCAGCAGTAAGCATTTTTCATCAGAAAAGAATTTGATTCGCCCCGTCGCTTCATTTTTAGAAAACTGGTAATGAGCAGCAGCTCTCAGCGGACAACTCGCTTGGTTCTGGCAGCCTCAGACAGCATCCTTACTGTATACGACTTGTACCGTAGATCCTCCTCTGTAATCCGACGCATTGTTCGTTCGCTGACACTCAGCACTGACGCCAATTTCCACAACGATTGCCCAGGGAGCTCCAGAATGAGCCTCTTCCACAACTCCCAGTCTCCCCATTCTGCGGAAAGGGAACCGCGGACCTGCCCAGTAGCTGGATCACTATGGTGGCTAACAATGGTGATCATATTGTTGATTGATTTGCTGAATGTGCTAAATATGCTATGCTGAATAATAAATAACATCATGAATAATAAATAATTAAATAAATAAATAAATAGGAACATGGGAGGAACTGTTTATGAGTTTGTATGTGATAAAGTCTATTGCAATGAAAATCCCAAATACAGCTATTACTAAAGTATTAAAACCGCAGATTAGCGCAATTAGCGAACAAGGTTATAATCAGCTGGTGGGGTCTGCGATTCCCCCGACTGAAAGCAAGTCGGTTTTACTGAGACGTTTACGGACGCCACAATGATAGGGGCCTCTTGAACACAATTTGTTATTAACCGAAGCAACCTAGTACCAATGAAAAAGGGAAGTATATACCTGAGCATGATATCTACGCTTTATCTTCGCACATTGTACCGAAATAGCTTTGTGCTCGGTAGTATCATAGCCGGTGGGGAGGTAAAGACAGGTCGTCATGGTTCAACTAGCCCATGTGATTATCCTTCTCTTTATGGTGGCACAGATTGCTGAAGCTCAGGCGGATGCTGGCAAACTTGTGAGACTTTGCCGCGATTTTGCGTCCGAAAAAATGCAGAATGGCAAAAAACGAGAGAGGTGCACTTTCAAAAACAAAGAGGTTATGGTGTTGACGATGAGGTTCTGTTAGAAAACCCTATGGCTTCTGTTAGATCCTCTGTCGCTCGTTGTTGCTCTGAAGCAATAAAGCGATTTTTTCAAAAAAGATAGTATGTGTTCGGTCCATAAGTAAGTATGAAAACCCAGCATTAGCAACTAAAGCTTTTGGCTCTTATATCACTGAACACATGCCTATACAGCAAACTTTTCATATTGAAAAGTCCTAGCCTTTCTCTCCATAACTAACGATAAGGTTGCCGAGGAAGCTTTGGATACATCTTGAGACGAGAACTCTAGTGAAAACTTTATGCACCTTTTCCAATTTTCTCAGAAACTTTATGGTGTGGGGATTCCACAGGTGAGAACATACGCTAAAACAGGTTGCAAATTGTGAACAAAATTGATCGTTGGTGCAGCGAAAGTATCGAATTATATACATCAAAGAGAGTTGAAATGCTCTCTGAAATCTGTATGCATTCTGGGCTTCAATTCCATGTCAAAATGTATGCCATGATTACGTATCTCATTTGAAGTACTAAGCATTACATTTTTTATCTGTAAGATTCACATGTTTCTCCTTAGCAGTAGCCTCCATCGTGTTAGAAATCGAACAGATTGTTAGAAACTGACGTCAGGAACAAGCACAATACTAAATAAAGACTATAGTTGTCAAAGTTTTAATAAAGAAACAACTTCCTTTTAGCCATACATTCGAAGGAGCTGAAAATCTGTAAAACAAAATCTGCACTACTATCCGCGACAATACAAAAACTGTGTTATATCGCACAGCTACATAGAATCTGCTCTATAAGCAAAAAAAAAACGATCTTCCGTAAGACTCCAGCTCAAGGGCTTTCAAAAGTAGGCCTTTTCCGAACCGTCTCAAGTTCTAAAAGGTAAAAGAAAGTGGAGCTAAGAATCGTCTACGTCCGTGATTACCGAAAGCTTTTGCTCTCGAATTTTTTCGACTATTCGAATGATTTCGGATACTCGCAAATTTCGAATATTCGAATTCGAGTACAATTGAAAATGGCGGTTTTTTGAGTATTCGATTCGGGTATTTAAGTTCGAGGCAAAATCATTCGAATACCTATTCGAGTAGGGCATTCGAGCACAACTGTAGTTCACAGAGTTCATGATGACGCTGATACTATAAACGACAAGTGCATTGCAGGTTCGGGTTCGAGTTCCTTTCGGATTCGTGCTATATGTATTTCTTCGTTTTTACAACACGTCGCTCAGGAAGCGCAACCTCTCTTTCATGCAGATTTTCTACT
>CANDYH010000539.1:0-20460 GCA_947396885.1 Heligmosomoides polygyrus polygyrus | reverse complement strand
CAGTTTCTCTACAGCCGCTTGGTATATTTCTGTTTCAAGGCCGTCTTTCATATTTTGGCTGCTCAGTATCAGTTATTCGCAATTCTTCACTGTTCTCTTCACGTTTTCAGTTTTCTTCACAGTTTTGTTTTGCGTTATTTGCTCGGCAAGAACGCCAAAATGCCTAGAAAACGCGAATAAAACGGGTGAGAAAGACAGAGAAGGAAGAAAGGTGACAAAGAGAAAGGGAACGTAAGGATTAGGCTCGCACTCCCTCTTCAAACACTCAGCGTTCCAGCAAGCTGAACGGATTTTCGTACAGCATTAGGTAATGGTTGTGAGACTAACCATAAAAGACCGTTGAGATTAAAAATGACACTATTGGTGTCCGCCGGACGGGTGTTTTTGCACTTCTCCATTTCGTAACTCAAGGTACAGTGGAGATGATGGCAGTGCTGGGAATGAAGAACCAACCAATAATCAAAAGACTCCATCAGAGGAGCTCCCGGCGACGCCGCCTGCGACGTCGGCGACTCGTTGCCGAAGTATAACATAGGCCATCGACCATCCGTCGGCCATCATAATCACGGAACACCCACCCAGATCGATGAAGTCTACAGAGAACCGATACCAACGCTCAAGAATGAATAGCGACTATAGTAGGATCGACTGCCCGATCGAAACACCTTTTACCTGGTCGGCCTTCCGTCGGCTATCATAATCGCGGAACACCCACTGCGTTGAACTTTTTGAGTGCATGGCGCGATTCAGTCTTCTAATGTGGCCTGTGAACTTTGAAATGAAATCGAAGTCTTCCAAATCGAGACGAGCTAGATTGTTTGATTGAGTTCTGAGCTAATCACGCAACAACCACTCCAATCGATGAAGTCTGAGTGGCAGTGGTTGACAGAACGTTCAGGCGATCATTATCAATCAATATTATCGATCGTTTAAGTAGTGCTATCATTTCTCCCTCAGACTTCATAGATCTGGACCATAATCAAGCAGAACCCACCCCGGTAGATTAAGTCAGAGAGAAATATTAATATATCCGTTGATATAGATTGTCTGATCTCGAGGTCTGAGCTAATGGCGCAACATCCACAACTATCGGTTAAGTCAGAGAGACGTCAATATATCGGTTGATATATATTATTTTCACGTCGAGTTGGACAGTTCTGAAATCAAATTGGACACTCTTGTAAGCTAGTCTAAGACTATTCAAATCAAAGAGAACTCTTCCAATTTGAAATATGCATAATTCACATTAGACTAGAGAGGACTCTCCAATAGTGTTTGGATAATTTTTGTTCGAAGAAAACTTTAGTATAACTTTAATTGAAGTTTTAATTTAGTTCCCAATTAGAGAACTCGTAGTATGAAAATTTTAAAAGTTTTATTTGTTGAGGAAAAACAATGAATTAAAGCTTGTTTTGAAGAGCAGAAAAGCGGCCACTTTATATTGCTAAAACAGAGAATGCGCCATGCCCCGTCCGAAAATTAGCGATTTTCATTCGATTGATAGCAAAATTTCTGTTTTCATGCAGTTTCACACCTGCAAACGGTGTAACACAAATAATTGTAATAAACACACATATTCTAACTTTTTTGTCGATCAAATAAACGTTGAACTTTTTGTGTGCATGGCGCGATCCAGTCTTTTGCTGTGAACCTTGAAATCAAATTGAATGTCTTCCAAATCGAGACGGGATAGGTTGTCTGACCGCGATCTGAGCTAATCACGCAATACCTACCAGATCGATTAAGTCTGAGAGAGAACCAATAACACAGGTGAAACGATCAATAATATCGATCGATATAAGGTCTGAAGGGAAGCCAATATTTACCTGATAGGCCTTGCGTCGGCCATCGTAATCACACAACACCCACCCGGACCGACTACGTGCGAGTCCATCAAACTAACGTTACGTTGAACTTTTCGAGCGCATGGCGCAATCCAGTCCTTCGATGCAATTTTTTCTCAAAAATTAAATAAATATTCTAACCATCTTGAAGACCCTGCAGTTTAACCTGTAAGAAGCTCGTCTCGATTTGGAAGACGTTAAATTTGATTTCAGAGTTCATCGGGCAGCTTGGAAGAGTGTCCAATTAGGTTTGAAAACTGTCCAATTTGATTTAAAAGGTGTTCATTTCGACGTGAAAATCATGCAACACCCACCTCGGAAAGTGCACGATCGAAACGCCTTAGGCCATCATATGCTGTTGCTAATGTGTAGGGAGGTGGATGAAGAAGAACACACTGGCAAGAACGCGCAAAGCAGAAGCAAGCGGTGCAGCGCATCGACGGCTTCCATCGCAGGTCATGAGGTGTGAGCCATGCCGCGGCGCAGACCTCTTCCGCAAAGCTTCACGTGTTCTCTGAACCCGGCAGCGGCGGCTCGTCATAGTCGTGGTGACCTCTTGCGAAATCTCATCAAGTGGGCGTCCTTTGGTGACCACCCGGCAGTGGAAGCGTCGTGGTCGTAAACACCTCGTGGTAGTAAACACCACCGGCAGCAGTGGCTGCCTGCCACTGTTTACCTCTTTGCACCCGTTGACAGCGTTTGCACCCGTTGACAGCGTTTGCACCCGTTAACAGGGTTAGCACCCGTTGACAGCGTTTGCACCCGTTGACAGCGTTAGCACCCGTTGACCGTCAGTGATTCATGCCTCTCCGCTTTATATAATAGGATTATGCACCAACCTACTATATCCCTAACATGTAGATTCGTTTTAAAAAATTGTTTAGAATAGATGAACCATAATGGTCACCCATCTATCACGCCCTCCGGCGGGTCTCACCCCCAGCTCCTGGCGCTGCGCGGGAGCCGCCGTGAACTACGGCAGCCCTCGGAGACCTTTGCGTGTGGCGGCTCCGCGACAACTCGTCCGCGCCGCGGCTTCCACCACAGTGGCAGCGTGGGTCCCACTGCGGCGGGAGCGATATGGACGAGTTCTCAGGGTGCTGCCGCGAGACTCTGTAGAGGCCCTAAAGCAAGCGGGCGGGAGGAGACACCTACATCGCTTAGCGAGACCTCAACACTGGGAGCAGCCAGATAAGCCGGTAATCATTTTCGTAAAACGGGAGGGTGAAGCTCCATGGTCGGTGTCATCTGTTTTTCAAGAATCGCTGGAGATCGGAATTCTTCTAGACATTAAGCGTAAACCAGGCGGGTAGGCTGCGCCTTTGGTAACATTATGTAAGGCTTTGATTTTTTTTGAGCGTGCCATATCCCAACGTGTTATCCGGCCAGACAAATATTTTCTTCTCTTCTTCGTTCGGCATATTTTGCCATCCACTACCTGACGCATTTTCCCTCTTCTTACATTAAAGGGCTATCAGAGATCAGGTTTTGCTAATTTACATCAACGATTTTCATTTTCATTATTATGCTTCTTTTTCATTATAGCACTCTGAAACGGAGCAGTTATCAAAATGTAATACTGGTGAAGAGAAGGAAGAATGGGATAATAACATCCTCCAGTGAAAGGACATGACAGCTGAGGACGAGGAGGAAAAGTGTGCCTGGCCAAATAAGTTCCCTCCCAGCAGAGGACTCTTCGAGGCATCCTTTCATTCGACAGCAGATGAAGATGACGCATGAATCATACAAACCTCATCCAGCATTCTTGCTCTTTTCTAGTTATCCCAGCTCTGTTGTACACTGACCCGTTGATGTCACAGATATAAAGACGCACATGGAACTGAAACTCGGCTATGCGCTTAATGTCACGAAGAATTCCGATCTTCAGCGTCCTTGAAACACAGATAACTCCACCCACGGAGCTTCACCCTCCCGTTCTACGAAAACGATTATCGGCCCATCAGCCTGCTCTCAGCGTCGAGGTCTCGCTGAGCGGTCAGCTGTGTCTCCTCCCGCCCGCCAGGTTTACGCCACGCCGTTGGACGGCCTCCCAGCCCTGGCCGGCTCATAAACTTACCTGGCTGGGGGACTCTCGCGATCATCAAGGCGGGAACCCCATAGTGAGGCCCTCGCATTGCACTTTGGCTTGGGCTGACCTGTGTGGCAGCTTCTCATTGAGGTTAGCCAGCAGCTAAATTTTTGTGTGTGGGGCTGCGTTCGCGCAGCCCCGGCAATCTCTGATATACCTTCTGGAAAACTATCTTTGATCTTTGAAATAAAGCTGTGAGGCAGGCAGGCACAGAAGAAATAAAACTGCTCTATCCAAGTGACCAGGTTTTACGATGGTCGATCATGGAGGTTATTTTTCAATCGTTCTCTGCAGGCTTTTGTGAGACGCAATTGACTACATCTTACCTGCTACATGGGCTGGGGTATTGCCTTTTTGAGGCATAAAATTTACATGGGATTGGTCCTGAATATGTGGTCACGCCTCCAACCAGACGCCAGTCCTTTTTCGATTCCTTCCATCACGGAGGTGGAGAGCTTTTACACCCTGCTACACTAGACCGGCCATTCTCCACAGCGAGGAATTTAGATGCCAGGAGCTGCTGTGCTCCCTAACAAGAAACTTGGGGTGCGATTTTTCTCTAGTACTCTGAAGACCGGAATACATTGGTGGTTAATCTTCAGTCAGAAGAAGATTTCATACAGCAATTGAACGGAACGTTCCACTTCCTGTGCAACAACCAAACAGAGTCAGCTGAGCTCGTTCAATGTTTTGGATCGATGACTGGAAACTCGGCCGACAGTTGCTAAATTGGCCTGACCTAACGGTAGGAAATATACATTTTTGCCGCATTCTTACCGTTGCATGAGGCATCGAGGTCAGCTCATCTACGGTCCAGAACGGCAGACAGGCGAGATAATATTCAGCCTGGGGAAGAATCTATACAACAATTCAATGAAATGTTTGACCTTGTGTTGGGTGAGCAAATGGCATTACCTGAGGTCTTCTGATGTTTTGCCTCGATGGGTGGGGACTCGTTTAAGTGGTATGATCTAACGATAGGGAGGAGACATCTCTATCGCATTTTTGAGACACCGGTTAGGTTAGTCAACGGTCCAATTGCAAACATGGGTGAGAAAATGTTCTGTGGAATCCAAGGACGTTAGGCTAGGGTAAGAGCTAATCCATGCAAATGCGTGTTACTATAAAAAACCAGAATTATTGAACAGTGAGTGATCCAAACCTGGTGAAGGGCGGTTCAAGTACAGTCGCCCAGAAGAGCTATCGGAGATCGCTAGGGCCGCGCGAACGCAGCCCCACACACAAAAATTTAGCTGTTGGCTAACCTCAATGAGAAGCTGCCACACAGGTCAGCCCAAGCCAAGGTGCAATGCGAGGGCCTCACTATGGGGTTCCCGCCTTGATGATCGCGAGAGTCCCCCAGCCAGGTAAGTTTATGAGCCGGCCAAGGCTGGGAGGCCGTCCAACGGCGTGGCGTAAACCAGGCGGGCCTTCGTAGTACATAATTGCTCCGCTAGTCCGAGACGCTGAGAGCTATCAGACCATGACACCGGTCCTTACATGCAGACTGTATATGTTCTAGGTCCGTTTCGTGTTCTTGCCATTCAAGTCTCAGCTTCTTCTCCCCGAAGGCAGTCACCTGGTACCAGACCTGCCGGAGAGCACACAAACCTGACTTTATGTACTATAGGCAGGCCTAGATAAGTTGCGGCAAGATCAGAGGGGCTGCCTCCTCGATCATAACTATGCGATACCAGGGACGATAAAGGAACTGCTTAAATTCCACCTTCATACATTAAAAGAATATTTACCGGAGCACTAGGAGGTTTCAGACCCTCATTCGAGATTATTCATTTATTTATTCATGCCGTGAGAAAATAGGGCCGTTAGATGGCAGAGAGTGGTTGGTATTCTCGGCGCCAGGAAAATCACTATTGAGCTATAGGACAACGATCGGTGATGGGTGAAGATGACCCAGTTACATGAGACCAAGGCTAAAAGGTTAGTTTCGCTTGCCGCTCCAGGCTAGGAATTATCTCTGGATGGTTTCTGAGGCAGCCAGTTTCGCTCTAGCTCACTCTACAATTGCAGCTAGTTCTCTTCACTGCTTTTTGTCTCCAAAGACCTGTCTCCTAGAATGGAACCTCCTGATGGTTTCCAACCTCCTTGTAGTTGTATTTCTGTTTTCCATATTCCGGTGATGTGTTGGAGTTTAATTGCTTGTTTTACGTCCAGTTATTGTTAACTGCGTTGGTATCACCTGCGTCTCTAGTAGTAAAGGTGCACTGTATTGAGCGCTGTCATGACCATGCAGTTGAATTGCTTGTTATTCGCTTGTGATTAAATTATTTGCCTTCCAATACAATATGTGCTTGTTGATGAAATGCCAACAAAAATGGAACAGAAACTGAACAAACGTCACGAGAAGATACTGAAAAGAATAATGTTACAACCAAGCTTGGAATAAAAGAAAAACGCAGTAGGCAAACTTGGAATAAAAACTACAAGCTGTCTCAATAAGTTTGTACACGATTTGATCAGCAACGAAATTCTTATCCTCCGTGCTACACCAAAGTTTCATAGCTTATACAGGGCGTCTCAGAAAAATGCATATACTGTTTGAAAGGTGATAACTTCGCACACGGTAAAGGTACTGAAGAAGTTGAGGGCTCTAATGAAAGCTTAAGAAAATAGAAATTTTCTGATATGAATCCTATGGACTGCGCCACGCACTCGTCTGAAACCCTGCGCCTTACACTCGATTGATTGTGTTTCGCTTGAATACTTGCTATAATTTCTTCACAAAGTGGCGTTATTGGTTGATTTGTGCTTCTTTTAAAGTTTTAATCTTAAAAGCAGGCTACTGCAGCAAAAATGCAGTTTATCCTAAAAAATGCAGGTAGTATTTGAAAGGTTCTAGCATTGCTGCTAGTGAAGCTTTTGAAGATGTTTGGGACTCATATGAAAGCATGAGGTGACAAGATTTCTGGAACGTGCAAATAGTCAAGATTGCATCCATGTCCCCGCCTGAAACCTTGCGTTTCGGACTTGATTGATTGTGCATTGTTTGAATGCTTGTAACAATCCTGATACTACTTGCCCAGATTAACCTGTGCCGTGATTCTTTGAACGTTTTCCGTCGTTCAGTAGCTGCAATTACGCCGATTAACCTCTCCATTCAGCTTGAATGTTGCTTCATCAGTCCACAGAATCCGTCTTGGAAAATGGGGCTTCTGCTCAAATTTAATTTGTGCAATCAATGATCTCACATGGCACGTATCTTTTACGTAATAGTCAAGTTTTAAACGTTAAAAGAAGCACAGCACAACTTAATCTGTCCAAGTAGTAACAAGATTGTGACAAGCATTCAGCCCATGCACAATCTATCGAGTCTGAAATGCAAGGTTTCATCCATGGGGCATGACGCAATCTTGACTATTTGCGCATTGCAGAAATCTCATGACACCACGCTTGCATATGAGTCTCAAACATCTTCATAAGCTTCATTGGCAAAATTGTTAGAACCCTTAAAAATAAATGCATTTTTAGGATATCCCACATTTTTCATTTTGCATTTCTTAAGCAGCAGTGCGTTTTGAAGTTTTAAGCTTTAAAAAAAAGCACAAATCAACCGATACGGCCACTTTGTGAAGAAATTATAGCAAGCATTCAAGCGAAACACAATCGATCGAGTGTAAAATGCACAATTTCAGATGAGTGCATGGCGCATTCCACACAGCTCACGTCGAAAATTTTCCATTTCCTTAAGCTTTCATAAGAGCCCTTAACTTCTTCAGTAGCTTTATTGTGTGGGAAGTTATCACCTTTCAAACAGTGTATACATTTTTCTGGGACACCCTGTATTTAACAAAAGAAGGCGAAAGGTCTTTAGTGAGTTACCTGCTAAGGCCGCTGCATTTCGCGATGTTCAGTTGACTGATAGTGTAAACATCACCTACCTGATGTTTGTTAACAAAAGTTTGCATGAATGCGTCTCGACAACTAGATGTAGATGTATTTGACTGTCAATTTTCACTGCTCATGATTCCTTAGGAAGCCGTATGTCAGATGTTTTAACGCCTGCTAAAAATCGAGGATTTTTTTTTTTGAAAAATTGGAAAAAAAACTAAAAATTCTCATGCCTCGTTGCCTTCATTCAAGAGTGAGACTTCTTCGCTGATTTCTTCCGGCGTTAGAATTTCCGTGACAGTACGGAGCTAGGAGTTCCGCTCCAAGCGGCTCGTCAACCACACATTTTCGCTCCGTTGCTACGCTGGTACCGAAGGGACGTTAATCTATTCGAAGTTCGAGAACCATTAGATATTAGCTTTACTTTAGCGAGGATGTAAAATTTTGGAAGACTCTCGGTAGAGATGTGAACGAACAGTCAACTGTAGCGTAAAGTACAATACCGCTCCTAATTCGTGAACAATCGACGCTTTGCGACGGAAAAATCTGTCGCAAAGCGTCGATTGTTCACGAATTAGGAGCGGTATTGTAACAGGCATTTCGATAATGTTTCTTTCAATAAAGACCTTTTTAATAAGAAACAAAACGCTGTTTTTTGACCAACTTTCGTAATATCGATTTTTACACCAATGGTTTTATGAGGTTTCTCGTCAAGCTATAGTTTCGGGTCAATTTGGAAATTCAGTAGAACCGTACGAAAAAATTCATGTAACTGTTTTGGAAAGCTCCCGGTAAATATGTAGCACTTGCCGATGCGCACGTCCGAGACAGTGTCTAAAAGTGGCGCACTGGAAGAACTCACCTTCTTGTTCTTCAGAAAGCTTAAAGCTTTACTCTAGCGCTTTACTCTAGGATGTAAGGTTCTTACAAAGGATCAAATAGAAGATACATTCTTTGAGACTGCCTGTGTTATGGAGATGCGACTGTCATGGGAGAATGGGAGCTTCATAAATAATTCTATGGAGTACATTTCTATTTAGACAAATTGAGCGGTTGGAGATCCCGTTCTGTTACCCACCATGGCCTCGAGGGTTCGCTTCGCACCTGATGGCTAGCAGCCCTTCAAACCGCCCCAGTTCGCTGCATTGTAAGAAATCTCTGTGGGGAGGACGAATGTCAGCTGGTCCGTTTTCTTTCCGTCCTTCGCTGTGTTGGCAAGGTACCCCTTCAATTCACGTCCGGGAGTTCCCAGAAAAGCGCAACGCATGGCACATCCCAAAACAAGATAGAATAAGTCACTGCTTCTTCTGCTAGGAGATTTTATACCAATGGTACTAGCGACTACCAAGGCCGCCATAGCCCTCACTCAGAATCCTAACTACCCTGGGGCCGGATTCATCAACAATTTAGTCCGTGGGTATGCGGGGTATAAGGGATAGAGGAGTAGACAAGAGTCAGGTAGAGATAAGTCTAGAGTGAGAGACGCAGGCTTCATCGTGGGTATCTCTACCCCCTATACCCGCAGGTTAGTTGTTGATGAATCCGGCCCCTGGATATACTCAATATCCAGCGTAATTGGACTTTTCGTCAATCACTTCATCACTCAGGTCCATCTCGTATGAGGTGTGCCTTCCTATAGCCTTAGGTCTCCGAGCAACGTAACCTCCAGGTATATACGATGTGTTCGGACCTTAGCGTTTAAGCCATATTCAGCAGGTAGGGGACCGCAACCATTGGGTAGCTAACGCCTGTAAGCCGATCTCTCCTTAGTCAAGAACTAAAGGATCGAAACCACTAGGTAGCCTTCTAAAACGTCATTCTCTTACCACAGGCTGTCTCAAAAAATGAAAGCACGGTTTGAAAAGCCATAACATTGCCCGCGGTAAAGCTGATTGAATGAGTTAGGGCCCCAATGGAGGCGCAAGCAAGAGGAAGTCTTCAGGTGAGTAATAGCCGCCTTGTAGCCGTCGAAACCCTCGCATTTTAGATTGGATGGAATGATGAGTTTTTTTCGAAATGAAGCTCAAATTACAATTTCCCGGACCAGTCCACTCTTATGATACGCACTGCATTTTCTATGATAGCAACATTTCATACAAGAAGGAAGAGAGGTGGAGGAAACATCAGCACTATGGAAAGACAAGTAACAAGAGGTCAAGGTTAGCATTATTAAACCTTCTGTGGGATACGCCACGCATTCCATTTCAACGGAACGTTGTGGAACCACATTGTCAAAACCTTGACTGCAGCTAGAGTTCCGTTAGAGTTCACCTGGAATGTGTCGTTCGAAGATTCCCTTCCAAGGAGAGATGAAAGCACACAAGCGCAAGTTAGCGCATGGAGCAGAAGGCCGAAGTGTAAAAATCGACATCATTCGATCGCTCTGTGGAATGCGCCGCACTTTGAACTTTTACGGAGTATTGTAGGGCTATATGAATGCGGACCACGGATCTCCCTCGATAGAGAGCCTTCGGGCTCTCTTGTTAAGAGGGATCTCGGGCCGCTTGTCGCAGGGCCACGTGGCGCGTCCCCGGGTGGTGGATAGGGGAATTAAACGCGAACCAAATGCGACCGTGTACTGCCCAGAGACGCAGGTGGGATGCAGGGGATGGACTCCTTGCTCCTGCTGTGTCGGGTCGATGCGTTCCTTGTGCGTGGGAGCGGCATGTTCGTGCACAGTGTGCGTGGATGTGTCCGTGACTGTGCGGATTGTAACTGTGTCGGCTCGGCCAAAAGCTTGCACTCGGTAGACTGGGAGTGCATGTAAGGCGCTTCGAGGCCGCCTTAAGTCTCGCCCCGTCCCTTCGGGCAGTCTGGCTGGCTGCCCGGAGTACCCCGCCCGCACGACAGAGCCTGACTAGCTACCCGTGTTGTATTCCAGTCAAACACAGCAGCACTAAAGGGCCTCATTCCCCTGACCCCGAAAGAGCCCCCATTTCTGCAGCGATGGGAAGGACGAGTACGGAGAGGCTGCTAAAATCTCAGGGCCTAACCAGGCTGCGCAAACTGAGAAGGACTAGGATGACGATCTGTACTTACAACGCCCGCACGCTTGCGTCCGAAGCATCCGTCGAGGACCTGATGATGCAAGCCAGGAAGATCAAGTACGACGTCATCGGACTGACCGAGACGAGAAGACACCACCCCCTACACGCCGCCTACGACTCCGGAGAAGAACTGTTCCTCGGAACATGCGACAGCAGGGGAGTAGGCGGCGTTGGTGTCCTCGTCAACACGCACTTGGCCATGAACATCGATTCGTACGAGTCTCTGACTAGCCGAATCGGACGTCTGCGACTGAAGCGATGTGGCTCCGTGCCAGCCTTGACTGTGTTCGTCGCGTATGCCCCAACATCCGACTACGACGACGAAGACGTCGAGGCCTTCTACGTGGAGCTGGAGAAGTTCTATAAGGAAGATCACACCTTCTACAAGGTGATCGTCGGCGACTTCAACGCCAAGATCGGGCCACGAAGGTCGCCGGAAGAACTTCACATCGGAACCCACGGTTTGGAGTGGAACGAGCAAGGTGAAAGGCTGTCTGAGTTTATCATGTCAACCAAGACCATCCATGGAAACTCGCAGTTCCAGAAGCCTCCCTCCCTACGATGGACCTGGGAATCCCCCGGTGGCCAGTTCCACAACGAGATCGACCACATCATCTTCAATCGCAAGTATTGCCTGACCGATGTCTCCGTTGTCCCCAAGTTTTACACGGGATCGGACCACCGCCTCCTTCGCGCGAGGTTCCGCTTTTCGCGTCAAGGAGAGAAGGCCGCGAAGTTCAAGAAGAGGAATCCCAGAACGACCATCAACTGGGATCTCTACACCTCTCTTGTCGGCCTTTGGGAAGATGCCGTCATGGACAACGTCGACGAGGAATACGATCGCTTCGTGCACCATCTCCACGATAGTGCTAAGGGAGCCGAGAGCTTGAAGACCACCAAGAGACGCCTGTCTCCGGAAACTCTCGAGCTGATACGCCAGCGTGGAGCAGCACGAGCGTCAGGCAACTACCAACTGACGTCCGAGCTTGCAAAGCTATGCAGAGCGGCGATAAAGGAAGATCTCAAGGAGAGAAGGGCGGAAGTGTTGGCTGAAGCAGCAGAGGCAGGGCTGAGCATTCGCAATGCCCGCCGGAACTTCGCCAACTTCAAGACCAAGATGACCGCTCTCCGACGTCCTGACGGAACCACCACCTCTTCCAGAAGGACCATGGAGAAAGTCATCCACGACTTCTACTCCGATCTCTTCGATAGCCACGTCCACCTGCCCCCATGCCATCTTCCGCAGGATGGATACGTCGTTCCCTCTGTTCTCCCTTCCGAGATCCGACACGCCATCTCGTCGGTGAAGAAACGTACAGCACCCGGTTCTGACAGGATCAGAACTGAACACCTGAAGAACCTCCCGCCAGCGCTCATCAACACCTTGGCGCGGCTCTTCACACGCTACCTGTCCGAATGCAAGGTTCCATCTCAGTGGAAGACCAGCAATACCGTTTTGCTGTACAAGAAGGGAGACGTGCACGACATTGGCAACTATCGCCCGATCTGCCTGTTGTCCGTAGTCTACAAGCTGTTCACTCGAGTCATCCTGAATAGGATTAGTAGAACGCTGGACGAAGGACAGCCATGCGAACAAGCAGGATTTCGGAGAGGATTCAGCACGATCGACCACATACACACCATTACGAAGCTCATCGAAGTGTCGCGAGAGTACAAGCTGCCGCTGTGCCTTACGTTCATTGACCTGAAGAAGGCATTCGACTCCGTCGAGACTGAAGCGGTCATGGAAGCCCTGCTCACCCAGGGTGTTCCTACTCAGTACATCAGAGTCCTTCGAGAGCTGTACAGTGGATTCACGACCAAGATCTCACCATTCTACAACGACGTCGTCATTGACGTGAAGAGAGGGGTTCGACAAGGGGATACCATATCCCCGAAGCTCTTCAGCGCCACCCTCGAAAACGTCATGCGCGAACTAGAATGGGAAGACATGGGAGTGAAGGTCGACGGCCGGCAACTGCACCATCTTCGCTTCGCTGACGACATCGTGCTCATAACCCCGAGCATCAGTCAGGCGGAACGAATGCTGGCCGACTTCGATCGTGTATGTGGAAGCGTTGGACTGCAGCTGAATCTTACGAAGACGATGTTCATGAAGAACGGATGGGTTTCTGATGCCCCATTCTCGCTCAACGGAACGAACATCTCCGAATGCTCCAGCTATGTGTATCTGGGTCGCGAAGTCAACATGACCAACGACCTAGCACCAGAGCTGAGCAGAAGGAAACGAGCGGCTTGGGGAGCTTTCAAGAGCGTCGAAGAAGTCGTGAAGAAAACGAAGAACGTCCGACTCCGTGCCCACCTATTCGACTCCACTGTTCTCCCTGCCCTAACATACGCCTCAGAGACCTGGGCTATACGAAAGCAGGATGAGCACGCGATCAGCGTCGCGCAGCGTGGAATCGAGAGGACGATGCTCGGAGTGACACGACTCACGCAAGTGAGAGAAGGTCTCCGGAGTTCCGAGCTTCGCCGACGTTCGAAGATCAGAGACGCTGTCGCATGGGCCAAGTCGTCGAAAATTAGGTGGGCCGGCCACGTAATGCGATTCGCAGACACCCGCTGGACGAGAGCCGTCACAGATTGGATTCCGCGGGATGTCAAAAGAACACCAGGACGCCCACCAACGCGTTGGTCGGACTTCTTCGTGAAAGCCCTGAACGACCGATATGACGCTCTTCGTGTCCCTCGAGCGAGGAGGATCCATTGGACCACTCTGGCACGCGACAGGGACGAATGGAGACGCTGCTGGCGCCCGCTCGAGCAAGTCGATGATCAACGGGATGACAGGTGATACAGGTGATATGAATGCGTATCTCGCCTAATCAACAATTAGTGGTCCATCATAAACATGACTGTTACCAATTCACGGGTACGTGAGGGTGGAGGATTTGGATCGAAACGCTGAGTTAAACACCTCCCACTGTGTTATACGCTTCTTCTTAGCCTACTTAGCTTTCTATTCATTCCGAGTACTGTAACGCTGTCCTACACATATTGTGCATTTTTCGCTCCTCATGTGATTGATTCGCTGTAGAAGGAGAGGGTGCTGAGCAGGCTGGTTCATGTACTTGTTGGGGTGTCTTGTTTTGTTCCGCACATTGGCACAATAAACCGCTTCTGATCTCCTTATTATAATCACCTCCGTGACAATGGGGAGTTGATTTAAGGACACAAG
Organism: Heligmosomoides polygyrus polygyrus; assembly: GCA_947396885.1. Taxonomy (NCBI): domain Eukaryota; kingdom Metazoa; phylum Nematoda; class Chromadorea; order Rhabditida; family Heligmosomidae; genus Heligmosomoides; species Heligmosomoides polygyrus. Next base: position 6,432 of record CANDYH010000539.1, on the reverse strand, counting down.
AAGCATTCGTAACGTTGCGTAATGTTTGAAGCTCTAACAAGAACTAAGTAACATTTTCCTCCACACTCTTGCACTGAAGCTATGCCGTTGATAGGATCTCCATTTCTCAAAGAAAACTCCATTGTTATAGAATGACTCACAAGAACGTGATGAAACCGGAGAGTGAGTTCTCCTACAGCGTCAGATCTTCAGAAGTGGTGGATTCTCAGAAGCAGTTGAACCGCCAAGCACATGCTGAAGCAGAAACAGTGCAACGGCTGCAATGCAGAAGTCAACAGAATAAAACCGCGCGGAACTCACTTGACAGCAGTGCACACAGCCACCTCACGACCTAGTTATGGCTGTCTCCGTATGCCCTGCGCTGCCGGCCAGGTCAGCTGCCTGTTTCGCAACAACAGATCGCTGCCGCTCCTCGGATGCTCCGTGAGGAAAAGTCGTAATGAAATTTCGACAGGACCTTCTGGAATCCATCACCTCGATGTATCTCTCGCCGTGCTACGAGTGGCAGTTTCCGTGTTGTGAGGTAGCCCACCTCCTAGAAATGATGACCTCGTTTTTTCAGGGTCTTCTCAAACTCAAACTCTACTATTCTAATTTAGGCCGACAAGTCATATGGTGCTCCAAAAAAATGATAGCACTGTTTGAAAGGTGATAACTGTGTTGCCTGGGAATGTACTGAAAAATGAATGGCTCATATTAAAGCGTAAGAAGGTGAAGAAAAATTCTGGCACATGAGCGGTAGGGATTTGCCACACCCTCGTCCGATTTGTTGCATTTCATAGCAGATTGACTGTGTTTCGCTTGAATCCTTGTCATTGTTTATTTATTTACTTATTTATTGCATGTGGTAATCCACGCAAAAAATCACAACACTAACAAACAACGCAGAATACAGAGAATATAAGCAGAAAATCGAGAGTAGCTGAATCAGAACCCGCTGAACAGTGAATACGAAGCCTGCCGTAGGTGCGAATACGGAGAACAGCCAGAGCAGGAAAACTTCTCCACAAAGTCATTTTGCTCCTCCGAAACTGAAAGCTGAAGAAGACTACAGTTTGCGGGAAAGTGCAGGGTATCCTAAAAATGCAGGTACTTTTTAAAAGGTTCTAACATTGCTGCTAGTGAAGCTTTTGGAGACGTTTGAGACTTTCATGAAAGCACAAGATAGCGAAAATTCCGTGATGTGAAAATGGTCACGGTTGTGCCATGAACCCGCCTGAAACCTTTAATTTCAGACGCGACTGATTGTACATGTGCCGAATGCTTGTTAAAATACTGTCATTAATTGACAACACTAACCTGTACTGTAATTCTCTCAACGTTTAAAACTAGACAGTCCAATAAAACTTTGGCAAAATACTCTTAGCTTCCTTAGCACCTTTACTGGCAGCAAAGTTATCACCTTTCAGCTAGTGTATACATTTTTGAGACCCATGTATAATACTTCTACCGAAATACAGCACGCCGTGTTCTTCCCTTACGATCATGAGCTCACTGTAGGTTCAACATAGCTTTACCAGGGGGCTGATACTCAGATTTTTCTTGGCTTCGTTTATGTTCAGATTTGGTAATCAAAGCAGTGAATTGGTCCCGGAGAAAGCAGACTCTACAATAAGGCTGCTAAGCCCAGTTGGCTAGTACTCTCCCAATCTTTGAGAAACTAACTTAACCCGAAGCTAAACTGGAATAGAATGGCCACGCTAAGCTATCAGATTGTCGGGAGAGTTCTTTAAGTTTGCGCCTTCTATTTTATAGAACGCGTAAATCGGCTGAGAAAGTTTATTTTCAGTCAACCTATGAAGTAATCGACGAACGTTTTCTTCAGCGTGACCAAGATTGGTATAACTCTCTATTGCGGCTTACGTTTCGACGTTGTCGCCTTCTTCAGAGAGAAAAGCAGAAGTCATTTGAGAGACTACCCTCCCGGATGCCATTTCATTTTGGAGGAACCCATCCGAAAGGCTAAGAGACCACGAAAACGACGCCATAAGGCAAACCTTCGGAAAAAACCTATGAAGTGATTTGTCTGCCATCCCTCTGTCATTCTGAAAAAATTCAAAAGCAGGCATTCTGCAGCACTTCTATAGCAAAGTATGCTTTCAAGCGGCCACCGCACTCTCTCTGGAACTGAAAAGCGTGACCCGGAGAGGGCATACTACACTAGTGGTACAGAGTAGTTCTACGTCCACACATAACACCGTACAGCATGCGAAGCTTTGACGATCTTTCCTGACACTGAATCAGTTCTGAGGATTGATGCCGTACATGGCGGAAACAGACGGCAGGTCAAATTCTGAACCGCGCAGAACTATAGATAAAGGGACAAGTTGCAAAATGCCACGCTTTTCCTTAGGGATACAGGACGGCGTTACTCAATCCCTTTTGGGAAGCGCCAAGCATTCTACTTTTACAGGATGTCATGAAGGCGATTGAATGCGTATTTGGCCATACAATGAGTTGGCCAGCCGATGAACAGCGCTAACCGCTCCTTCCCAGACAATTCTGGTAGCAATGCACCGACCCGGAGGGATGGAAGACTTGATTGGCCTAGGCAGGAAATCCGTACCAAGAACCTGGTAACGGGTGAACGCGATAGTCGGCACCTCCTGCGACTGCGCTACACGCACCCAGCTTTTCCTTCTGTACATATGAAACTGGTAGCGGATTTAAAGAACAACGAGCCTGGTTAATGAATCGCTTAAAAACACAACGCATTCTGCTTCAACTCGATATTTATTTATTTATTTCGTACACTACAATGAGTGCGCAATGAAATACCCAAATGCGTAGAATTCTAGGGGAAGAGAAGAGGGAAGATGAGAAACGAAAAACTCTGAAGGACTAGATCCAGCGCGATGGAACGAGCCCTGAAAATGATAATAGAGAAAACAGTAGAAGTTTGTTGTTCTAGTAGTTGCTAATAGCCCGGGCTATTATGAAAAACTGTGTCTTTCCGCTCAGTTTGGCAATGATACTCTAATACCTAGAGATATATAGGACTGTGCTGAAGCTTCACGACACGGCTATGCCAACCACCCTCGTGGAAGCTGTACATTAGGACAATAAGTAGTCGGAAATTAGACTAGCATGCACTCATATATGCAGCAAGTAAACACGTTGTTATAGACTGACCACAGTCTCCTTCCCACATTGCCTATAGGGTAAATTTGAATTCCCACAGGGAAATTCAGTGATTCGCCGATCACAAAAATAGCGGATCTATCCTAATCGGAGGGGGGCATGCGGTGTTTCGCGTCTCTAACTCCTCCCTTGAATGAACTTGTCTCAGCGCTTGAGCTACGACAGATTGTAAGGTAGCACTCATGGGGACTCAAAGAATGTCATGTCATGTCGTGAGGTGCTGGACGCAACTGTCACCTTAGCACTGTCCCTCCCGACTAGGATGGATCCACCGCTGTCATAAGAATGACGGACGAATCATCGTCACTCAAAGTAACACGAAGACGTTCTCTAGGGTATTCAAAGGATGCCTACAGGTAAGTCCGGCACAAGCCACGGTTCAATATTTATTTATTTATTTATTTATTTATTTATACATCTATAAGGATGCGCCAATAATGATCGTAATAAAACCGCGAAAGCATTGCCCAGAAAGGCAAGAATAGAAAAGAAAAGTCAGAACTCAACTTGCAAATAGCGAAAGCACTAAAAAAAAGCTATCGAAAGCATTGAGAAGAAGGCCCATCAATATGTCGACGTGTTGTGACAAAACGCTTCGTGGACACCACATGCGCATTGATTGATGCCTGATCGAATCTGAGGATCGTTTCTCATTCAACCCCAATCTGCAGCCAACGGGGTTAGTTGACGCAGGGCGGTTAGCGCTCCGCCGCGGACGTCTACCCTGAGGTTAGAACAGAGGCCGCGTGTCGGAGGCCTCCATCGCGTCCTGCGGTCAGGTGCGAGAAACAGAGTGCCGTCCGAGCAGACCTCCCGCACTGACACACGTACACCGCAGCACGACTTCACTGCAACTGGTCGGTTTCATGTTGTTTGTAGTCGTCATTATCTTGTAGTTCATCTCCAGATTCTCTCTTTTGGGAGCCTCGACAAGGCTAGTTCCCGCTGCCTGTGTTAGTGCTGTGTCACTGTGCCAAGTACGTGGTTGTAGGTGCATATTTATTAAAGTCTGACGTTTCCACTGGGTCGTCGCCTTCAGAAGTCTAATTTTGCAGTTTTATTAGTTGCTGCAGCGTCCGCTACCGGTAGAATGAGGCTACCTTTTCTACAACACTACTGATCCGCAGTGAAGTCATTACCAGAGCGCTAATTGGAATTAAGTTGGATTGCATGAAGTTATCGCTCTTAAATATAATAGAGTGAGAGGATGAATTTGGTCATAGAAACAGTATCGAAATACTGCAACATACTTCCCATCTCTGAACTAGAAATTTTTTACAAACGGCTTTCCTTGGCAGCGACATGATACGCCTAACAGGTTTTCTACTTAAACCAAAATGGCGAGCATTGCATGAGGTTATGGTCATTTGAAAGAGGTTGAGGCCGGTGAAAACTTTCGGCCCGACACTATGCTACAACGAGTCCAAGGCGATGCTTGTCTGGATCAAAGGGAATAACTATTTCCACCCATTTCCATGCAGAGCGGTGGAAACGTAAGTCAGCACTTGGAGCGCTCAATCCTAATGAAAGTGTGAAGACGATCCAAGCTCAGCTTTCACGTGGTGACTGTCTTTGCTAGCGAAACCACTATGCCTTCGTCTGCATGAACTGGGGACCTGTCCTCAGGTTTCCCATCCTTCGGTGTCCGCCTCAAGTAGAACATCCTCTAAATCCTAATAAACGCCATTCGCTTTGAACTAGGAATTTTTAAATCAAAACAACTCATTTAGACTTGCCCACTCTGTGGGCAAGTCTAAATGAGTTGTTTTGATTTAAAAATTACTATGACTTTCGTCAAAGATTTGTAATTCAACTGCTCTAAAGAAGTGGCCACGGTGGCGATATTTATAGGATTACCCTTTTCAAGAGAGAAAACGGTGATAAGCATATATCAAGATGCAAGAAAGCATCAGTTTTCCGGTATGAGAAGATTGTGCCATGCACTCATCTAGCACGAAGCGTTGCTCATTTGATTGATAAGGAATATTCTGTCTGTCTGCGTAGAGGTACACACCAGTCAACTGAGCAGCAGAAGCAGGTCAGGAGAACATGCTCATCTCCACTGCCCTACTTCAACTAGGCACTTTTACACTGTCACCTGGATCAGCACAGGGGCGAGGTACACAAGTACATGCACCACTTCTAATTATAATAAAAGTTAAGTGGACGAAGGACGGTGTTAAGGAAACCCTTTGTAGAATGCGCCTCGCATTATACTTGTACGGAATGTCAGGCGCCAGTTCAAAGGTATTCAGCCTTTGCAATGACTTGCGGTGGTGAGCCAGTGAGCAAATCAGTGTTTTATCTATCCTTCCCTACCAAATCTTTCTCAAATTCATCTACATTCATCTACCCTGGAGGTATGGTTGACCTGGGCAAAAGTAATCGGATATGAATCGATTAAGGGTACAAACGAGAGCCGGCATCTTCTCCGAACTGTTCCAGCACGTGCCCCTGTAGTACCCTGACAATTCTCTAGTTACCTGCAATTAAAAACAGCCCATGCCTTTGTCCTAAAAAACAATACAAAAAATGTTTAAAAAATCACAAGCTTTTTTGGGCCGTGTAAGTTGTACTCACAAAGAAAGTGACAGTAAGTTATCCTGGAACGAATATTTTATTTGAACTTCTTCGAGATTGCCCTCTTTGACCTGGAATACGCTTGTTTCGATTAAGAAGATGTTCAATATGCTCAAAGCTGTAGAAAAGTGTTCAATTTGCTGTGCGAAGTGTCCAATTTGACACGAAAATACTGAGAAAATAGCTCGTCTGACCTCATCTCTATAGTTCACATTCAAAACAAACGTGCGTGTTATAGATAAAATCAGACTCTTTAGGGACATCGAAGCGTGCAGGTCTATAATGTGGTGTGTCCCGAAAGTTGTTCGTTATCGCCGTACTTGATCCGTTATAGTTGGAAAGATCCATTATAGCTGCTCGTGCATCAGTTCGTCTCTCCTTCCACATGTCGCCTTTATGCTGGTCATCTTGCTTGAGCTCGCAGGCAACGGTTTTCGTGCAATGTGTGATGGGTGACAGCAATGGGAACGTGTTTGTGGTGGCAATTCGTGTGGTGGCAGAAGATCACCGGTCAGTAATGATATACTTACCTATATGGTACTATCTTCCCTTCGGAAAGTTTAGTGTGACGTTCCTTGAATATTCTTAATTGACCTTTAATAAAAAATGAGCATTGGGAGGATCGTTATAAAAAATTGAAAAGCTGTTTTTCGGTGAAAATATTGGTTCAGAGCTTATTTTAAGAAGCTGGAAGGCAGAGATTTTCAAGTG
>CANDYH010000537.1:0-19005 GCA_947396885.1 Heligmosomoides polygyrus polygyrus | reverse complement strand
ATGCTCAACGCTTTAAAAATCTATATGCACCAGATGCATTCATTTATTTACAGCGCTATTCTTAAAATTATGTCAAAGGCTGATTGTATCCATAACAGCATATATCTAGAAGAGCTTAGGAATAGCACTAAGGAGGCAGGATAAAATCAAGAGAAATTTAAGGCATCTATTCTCCTGGCGAGGCTAGTTGGCTTGACTTTTACAAGGCCTCACAAGCCTTAGCCAATAGGCAAACCACGCCTTTAACACTTCTAGAAGGGTTGGAACCAACTCATCAAGTTAGAAGACTTGACTTGCGACGGTTTGGAGTTCAACCAGAACTTAATATTCGCTTGATTTCACCACATTACGAGTTGAGTTTTTATCTGATTTTAGATCATCCGAAATCATCGGATTTTTTGAGCACCCCGGATTTTCGGATGATTTAGATGAGGGTGGCTCTCCTGGTATCCTTCCCTTGTCAGTTCACCACTGGAGTAGAACACATCAGTGCTGTGTAAAAGCTGCCGTGTAGGGCTGCCTTACAAGCTGACCCCCGAAGCCACTTTGCGCCTCCAGAACAAAACATAGAATTAAGATCCCATCGAGCGACTACACATTGAATGGTGAGTTGTGTACGCACCATGAAGCCTTGTAAAGGACTATGAAATGATTACGAAACTTTTTGCAAGAGATCGTTCGAGCTCCAAGAGTTTTCTCTCCGAGGCTCGTATGCATACTCCGCCCCGACGCGCCCCACCGGGGCCCGTATGCATATGGGGCGGGGTCCCCCACTCGGGGCGCCCCAACTGCAGGTCGTACCCAGCAGGTTTGAGGCCCCCAACCCGCGATGCATATGGCTCCCACCACGTCGGGGAACTTCCGAGCCGTATGTGATATGCGTAGTACGTAGGCACAGATTAGGTTTTGCATTTCTCGGCGAAAATGTCAGCTGCTCGCTGTCGCGCATTCATGCGCGTTTGAAGAAAAAGGGAGTAAAGGCGGGTAGGGAGGCACAATGGGCTGGGAATTAGGTTGTAGCGTTAAGAGTATTTTTTATTTTATAATAGCATGCTGTTTTACTTGTGTTTAACTATTCGCGTGTTTGTCTGTTTGCGAGTTTTCGTTTATCCGTTTATTTGCTTTTATTTTATTTTATAAAGAATAGTGCCGCAAGCTACTCAGCCTGCTATTTCGTGTTAAAGAAAATATAATTTGACATGAGCAAGTGTGAAAAGTTAGATTTTTCGCAAATTCTTGACAGCTCTGTCTCCTTTTATGCAGGACTGCTTTTAGACGCTCTCATTTCTGAACACAAGCTTCATTAAAACTCGTTTTCCCTGATTTTTTCGAAGAAATTTCATATCATAATCCTATCCAGCTTTATACCAAGTAGTCTGACTAGAAAAGTTATATGTTGAGAGCACATAATCGCTTAGTTAAATGTACCCGGCAGCGCAATACAATGGGCCACTTTACTGTACCCTACTGCGTGATGAACATAATTTGTCATGATGAATTGGTTTTGTAATACAATAACAAATGATGCTTTTAAAACCTAGAAAAATCGAGAACTCAGGCAGCAAATATTCCTTTCTGAAACGAACATTTCAGTGATGCTCAATAAAGTAAGAATAATGAAAATCAAGCTCTGAATTGAAGAAAAATACACCCAACTACCTCTTTTTCTCACTTCACCGGCAAAATTCTACGCGAATCATATGTTTTCTTTCGCTGTCCGCAGCAAACCCCTTACGTCGGAATAGGTGGCGCCCCGACCCCGAGGGGGCTGGGGAATACGGTATCTCCCCGCAGCTGTACATCGCGGGATTCAGCCGCCCTTTAAATTATTCCCCGACGGGAGGCCCCGAGCGAGATATGCATACCGGCCCGGGAGACGGGGAGGAAATACCGTACTTCCGCGATGCACACCATTCAGTACTCAGGGGCTCTGGCAGGAAATTGCGTTCCCCTACTCGGAGGTAGGTCTCCGGGCATCTCGCCCCCCGCGACCGCAGTTTCGGCGCACGATCCCTGTTTGTTTCGCGTCTCGTGACTCGCCACATACCGGAGTCCCTTTTCTAGCCCAATTTGTGTTCTTCTCCGCGACAGCGGAGGAGAGCACAGAAAAGGCCGGACTCTTCCGTCTGGAGTCTAACCTACCACGCTTGGAACCGCGCTCGCGAGGCGAGTGGCCCCGCAACCTCGGAGGTAGGGGGAATTCGGACTGGAACAGAGACGTTGCTGATTGGAGCGGACATGCTGCTGTCAAGACGATGCTTTCGAACTATGCCTCCACATAAGGGCAGCAGAGGAGGGACAAGAGGACGAGTTCGTCAATGTTTTGGTATACATATGTGATGCTTATTGATGTCATTTTTGAGAAGCAGCGTTTAGCACATAGGAGTTCGACCTTTTCGTCATCCATTAAGTAGAACAGGCTCTGAGGCTAATTTTCAAGAAATATCCAAGTGTAGAGAATGCTTTTATATTTTTGTTAGTTTTTGAGTATAAGAGACGTCTACTGAGGCTATTTGTTGGACAAGTCATGTGTGGGTGTGTACTCAATGTGGGGATAGCAAAGTTTAGCTAAGTTGTTTTTGTGCTAGTGTTTCCATTTATTGAAATGCACATTTCCTGAAAAACTTTGGTTAAATAATTCATATCTTTAAGGCAGAATGTTAGTTGGACATTTTATCCTCGAATTTTTACCGTAGAGATATGAATTCTCTCAGCACAGTTACGGCTTTTCGATGTTATCTTCATCGAGGTTGAGAAATAATACACATGTTAAATTGTTTGAAAGGGTCATCTGACCTGCTGCCTGCAAATAAAAGGGCATAAATGGGAGGTCTCCTAAAAGCAGGAGCGCCCGGGGAATCGGTGGATTGGGGCGCGCGATCCTCATTGGGGCGCGAGTGTTGGACAGACTGGCGCTGGCCATTACTTCCCAGTTTCCACAGTAAAACGCTATTCTTGCGCTGGAACACCAACTCTACTTCCGTGAAACACCTTGGTATCCAGAAACAACTATCAGCAAATCTACAAGGCACTGATTGAGCTGATGTGCAGTGATGAACCACCTCATGCCGACACCGACATGCACAGATTTCGGATTTTCATTTTTGAGAAAAATAATAAATTGAATTTTGTTTTGAAGCGCAACAATGTAGCAATCCATGCACTCGAGAAGGTCGTAGCGATGTTTATTTGATTTATAGGGTAAATGCTGCTTACATGCCGCAAAGTGGGAATATATGCGTTGTTTACAATTGCTTATGTTGCATCGTTTGTTAGTGTGAAACCCCATGCAAACCGAAATGTTGCTATCAGTCGAATAAAAATCACGACGTCTTGGGCGATGGCGGAATCTCTTTTTTGGCACAGAAGAATTGCCGCTCTCCTATTCTTTAAGACAAACTATAATCCTTTATTTTTTCCACAAAAAATGAGAATTTTACAAAATTTTAAACAAAGTGTTCACTTACTGGGTAAGTGGATTAAAAGTTCAAAGAAATCATATTAAAATTTTCCTTCAACAAAAAATTATTCTAACCTTCCTTAGTTCAACGAAGAAGAAGTTCATCTCAATTTGAAAGAGCTCGCTTTGATTTCAAAAGTCTTAGGCTAGCATAGAAGAGTGTCCAATTTGATTTGAAAAGTGTCCAGTTCGACGTGAAAATGGTATAGATATTATTAATTCTATCACATCGACTTTACCATTCACAACTAATAAGACGAACTTTTTGTGCTGCTTCACGAGAGGCGAGAAGCGTTTGTCATGGATTCGAGCAATGCACAATTAGGTGGCACTTCCACGGGGTTAAATAAAGTGTGCCGTGCTAAATAAGCAACAAAGAATTAACAGGAACACCAATAACGAATACAGTGAGCGAATTTTTGTTTATGTACACGTATTATCAACGAGACGCCACAGTTTATCTTCACAAAAGGACCGTAGTATTGGTGTCTCCTAAGGTGTCTGAACAACCCGAAATATGTGCCCACGCTTCGCACGTGTCGTAGTTTGAACTGCTTACCCATTCTATCTCATCACTGCCGTCGTTCATTGGAGCCCGCTTTCCCCATACAAATCATGTTTAAAGAAAGGCGTGCTCCGTGGAAAGAATCTTCTTCACCTCTGTGCACGAAAAAGAGTGAACTAGCCCAGCCAGACAAACGAAGTTCTCATTCTTCTCAGTGTACTGCTCAGAAGTATGACAATATGTTCCACGGTTTCGTCGATTCTCTCCAACCCGAAATCTGTGCATGTCGGTGTCGGCATCAGCTCGTTCATCACCGCACATCAGCTCAATCAGTGCCTTGTAGATTTGCTGATAGTTGTTTCTGGATACCAAGGTGTTTCACAGAAGTGGAGTTGGTGTTCCAGCGCAAGAATAGCGTTTTACTGTGGAAACTATGAGAAGCAATGGCCAGCGCCAGTCTGTCCAACACTCGCGCCCCAATGAGGATCGCGCGCCCCAGTCCACCGATTCCCCGGGCGCTCCTGCTTTTAGGAGACCTCCATAAATGGCATGTCGTTAAATGTCGAATGGAGCCGAGGAAAAAATACTTGTCTGACTCCAGCTGCATCTTGTCCAACTAGTTTATATATTCCTTTATCTAACTAGGGCGTGTGTAGCGCAGTCGGAGGAGGCGCGACTGTCGCGTGCACCCGATACCAAGTTCCTGGTTCGGATTTCCCGCCCAGGCCAACCAAGCCTTCCATCCCTCCGGGGTCGGTGAATTGGTACCAGACTTGTCTGGGAAGGATAGAGCGCTGACTTGTTCATCGGCTGGCCACCGCAAGTCATTGTATGGCCAAATACGCATTCATGTCGCCTCCACGACATCCCGTAGAAGTAGAATGCGCTGGCGCATCCCAGAAGGGATTGAGTAACGCCGTCCTTTATCCTTTATCCTTATCCCTTATCTAACTAACAACCACAACTTCGTCTTATGCCATCCACGCATAGGTAACGACTTGCTTAACTCAATATCACTATAGCAACACTACACATCTCTCTTGGTCATGGTTGCAATTTGATTTCCAAAACTCGCAAAAACAAAGGAGAGCATTAATAAGTAGGCGAGTGAACAAAACACAGGTGTACATAATGTGACACAATAGTGTTCTAGTAGACTTCATAGCAAATCCAGCATCCAATTGGTAGTATATCCTCACGTCTTTCGTCATTCCTACGCACCCGCAGCAGAAAACAGCTGGCAATTCCTCCGTGATTTGCGACGCTTCCTCTGTGCATGCGTACAAGACATTTTCGTTACGTCTAGGAAGTTTCCCGACCGTACATTTCCCGAGGTGCATCGCAGGAAGGGGTACCCGTTCCCGCGATGCAGGGGTAATTTCTGCTGTGGGAAGAGCGCGGGAAGTCCGCCCCGTCGGGGCGAGATACATAGAGATGCCCCAAATGATTGCAAAATCTACCCCCAAAACGTCAGATTATCAACGGCGCAGAGCTCCGCAGCAGGGCGCTGTTATCCGATTTTATCCGAATCATTGCATTTTTCAAAACCTCGGATCTTCGGATGATATCAGATGAGGCTAATTTTGAAAATCCCGGATCTTCGGATGATTCAGATAACGCCATTTTCGGCGAGCCGGAGTTCGGACAATCCGAAACCGGATAAATCCGGCCGGATATCCGAAAATGCATGATTCGGATCCCATGTCTAGTGCACACTAGACGATCCCTTAGTGTTAGAAAGCCCATCTGGGTCGTTACCACTCCTTGAAAGGCTGACAAATGCATGATCTCGGTGAAAGCGCAACACCGTGTGAAAACTCGTCCGTACTTGTTTTTTCGTGCACGATTAATGAGGGATGGGGCACCCTAGCAAGCGCACATCTACGAGCGCTTCCTTGCTTGCCTTCAAAGTGCGGCAGCTGCTCGCGTAGACCGACTGCAACTCAGCTAGAGGCACGATCTTAGGGAGCGTCCCGACGAAGTGTGCTTTCCACCTTGAAGTGGTCGATAGAAGAGATATCAAGGGGGCAGAGAGCGAGATCAGCAGACATCAATTGTTTGCGGCAAGCGATGTTTTCGCAAAGCTCGACCACGTTTAATTGAGCAAACTAGGCTGGGTGACGAAATCAGGCCAGCCTTCGCTGAGGAGCCAGGAGGGCTGTGCTAGCGAGCAAAAGGGCTGGACAAACAAAACTGCACCATCTGGCATCCAGATTGCTGACTTCTTCGACTTCCAACGGGATGTAACCAGAACATATAGCGATTACGCCTGGATCCGTTGACGGCGATAGGATGACGCAGTGCACCTGCCCTGAATCTGATATCGGTCTACACCTGATCAAATCCTCACCTCCTCAAAAGAAGCAATATCGGTCATGGTAGCAGAGGAGCAAATCGCGCTCTGATTTCCAGAAGTAGAACTGAGTTCGAGAGCGACAGCTCACACAATTGGCCTCATCTGCGGCACGCAATTCTCTGTCTGAGAGTGCTCAATAGAGGGGAGAACGAGAGAACGAGCGCACAACACGGGCTAATAGAATAATTGAACTCCTTGCTGTCACAACACACAAACGCATCTCACCAGAAATTCTTGAGCCAGAACCCTACGAATGCGGACACTTTGTCACAGCAATCCGACCTTCATCTTCTCCCTACAAAATGACAACTCGTGCTCCACCGAACGTGTGTTACTAGGGGCGTCTCATATTTTCATACAAAGGTCACCTGTTATACAAAAGTGACTGTGTTGATAGTAGTGCTCTAGAGTAGTGCTTGTGAAAGGTCTCTAATGTGCTCTAAAGGCTTTCACAGGCAACAATATATAACGGCTTCATGTTTCAGCTCGTGAACGTGCACGACAAAGTGGAATGGTGCTCGCGAAGAGGGATTGGTGAAGTGTAAGGGTGCTTGTAACCAAGACCACAGAAGGGTACAACCCTGATGACAAGCGTTTAACCGGCGCTTCCTTAGCTCATCCACAGGGCTTTAGTCTCAGATGGAAACAGCAATGACAATATGGTGCTGATGGTTGATGATTTCGAGGGTGGCTAGTACGAGTAGTGAAGGACACGCACGTTGCAGCATAAACCGATAACTACAGCAACACTTCCTCATTCTAGCGTACAACTATCCTGACATAAATTACTAATACAGCGCAAAACAAAGATGTTTTTTTTTCACGGAGGTAAGCCGCTGTGGCAATTCTCTGTAAAACCTGTTTCATGCACTATTCTATCGCTGATATTGAAGCCTTAGAGGCACCACAGAGATTCGTCGTCGTTTGTAGTGAACGATGTTTTGAAGAAGAACGGGAAGAACAAAGGCTGAAGCAAATTTGCTTTTACTTTTCCATGCAGCAGAAGTGATTAGCAACAGTATCGTAAGATAATATATCCGGTACAGATGTTTAACGATGTACCGCCTGCCAAACGTCTGGTTGCGGACCAGGGATAGGCGGAAATTCTGTTTTCCGATTTTCTTGCCATTTTGGGCGAATTTTTCCGTTTTCTAGAAAAATTGGTTGGAAAACAGAAAATAAAGCCGCGTACAAAACTTTATCATAGCATCCCAATGGCAGAAATTCATAGAATATCATAAAATCACGACTCTCATAACAAAAAAAATCTCTAGAGTGTTTAAAATTACAAGAATGTGGTGTTATCGGTGCGACTGCGCCATGCACTTATTGAGTGTACTGCTTTGTTTCTTGTATTGATGGTGTCGCTGCAATTGACACGAAGTTTCTTCGTAGTCTATCTCGATCCTTTTACAATCCTGATTCGCCGTCTTTCAAATTTCATCAATCGTGCAGGCTATCTAAGGCTTCGTGCAAAACTTTGTATTAAGGTTACAAAGCTAGTGCAGGGGTGTGCGTAAATTGATTCAAAAATTTCGTAAATCATGAACCGTAAATCGTGACCAGGCTGGAAATTCAAAGGTGTTCCCAGAGGAAGTGTTTTTGCGGGCACGTGTCCAGGAGATGTTTTTATGCATCACTGTTAATAAATAGCTTTGCCCTTCTCGCGTATAGAAAATGGCTTCGGCTTACCACGGCTTTCAAAGGAGGAGGTCTTGACCTGCTTATTGGTTAACCTTAGAATCATATGAAGGTCCACAGAAAATGCGCAGGGTATCACAAACGGTTCAGTGCCCCATAATATTACATAGCAAAAACTCTAACCTGAGACTTCGACTTTGGTCTGTTTCCGACACATCACTAGCGTTAAATTATTTGAAGACCACTAGTTATGACGTCGTTGACAAAAGCAACTTCCTACATCAAAGATAAAGCTGGAGAAGGCATAAAACCAGACGATACTTGAATCCTATAGGTGAGAGACGTTCTGCCTAAAAGCGGCGCAGGCAAAGACGCGGGACAGTGCTTGCGGAGCCAATTAGCGTCGACTCGCGCCGTGACACCCGCCGTTTCGCTCTCATCCAGACAGCCCTCCCGCGGAGGCGATGGTGATCCACCCAACCACTGGAGCCTGTAGGTCGACCAAGTTTGGTGTGATTACAGTCGATAGAGAGCTAGGGGATCAGACGGCCTGCATTGGCAGTTTAGAAATTGGGATTGATCTGAACCCTTCCATCTTCTATATTAGAATTTCGAGCTCTATCGAATGAGCCAGGAAGGATTCTTGCCTCAATAACTATTATAAAGGATAAAGGATAAAGGGCGGCGTTATTTAACCCCCTTTGGGATGTGCCACGCATTCTGTTTTTACGGGATGTCGCGAAGGCGAGTTGAATGCGTATTTGGCCATACAATGACTTGCGGTGGCCAGCCAATGAAGAAATCAGCGCTTTATCCTTCCCAGACAAGTCTGGTACCATTTCACCGATCCCGGAGGGATGGAAGGCTTGGTTGGCCTAGGCGGGAAATCCTAACCAGAAACCTGGTGTCGGGTGCAGGCGACAGTCGGAGCTTCCTCCGACTGCGCTACACGCTCCCCAATAACCATTACAACAATTATTTTCAGGCGCTGTTTAATTTTCGTTAAATATCAGTTTTTACCTATATCAGAATTAATTGCGAGGCATGCTTCCAGGCGGAAATTGCGCGAGAAATCCGACTAGATTGGCCTTCTAAGGAAACCTTAACTGCTCAGCTTTTTTGAAAATAACATTATTATCCTTCAGTGGACGCAGTCGGAGGAGGCGCCGACTGTCGCCTACACCCGGTACCAGATTCCTAGTTCGGATTTTCCGCCCAGGCTAACCAAGCCTTCCATCCCTCCGGGGTCGGTGAATTGGTACCAGACTTATCTGGGAAGTATAAAGCGCTGAGTTGTTCATCGGCTGGCCACCGCAAGTCATTGTATGGCTAAATACGCATTCAAATCGCCTCCACGACATCCCGTAGAAGTAGAATGCGTGGCGCATCCTAAAGGAATTGAATAACGGCGTCCTTTATTCTATTTTAACCTTTTATCCTTTAGTGCTTAGAGCACGATCCCAGTTTTAAATTGCACGATGAGTTCGATTTGACAGTCGGTAGACCTCCTAAGAACACCAAAGTACTCTAGTTTTCTCAAGAAATTTCATGAGTGTTTCCTAACTCGTTAATTGGTGGAGGTGACATTGGTTATGCGTGCAGGTACACTGCCTGTGGGACGCGATGTGAAAAAACTGCTAGAAGCCACAAGCGACTGGTCCAGCAATTTGACGTATTGTGTGATGCAATTTATTCTTGGTGAACGTTAGATTTGATGAACCACATATCCAGTCTTAGTCTCGATATATATGGTGGGTGCATTATAAACTTCCGTAAAAAATCAGTTACGAAATGCAAAAGAAATGTCAAATTGAAATAACGCTTTAAACTTATGTTAAAAGATCTCTCGACTTGAAATCCTCGTGCGATTTTACCCTTGAAGCATGTTTCGCATTTAATCCTGACATATGTGAATAAAAACCGATATTTAGCGAAAAATAAACAGCGCCAGAAAAAGTTCGCTTAAGGGTTACTGAGGTATGATTCTTTTCTGGATCATTCCATAGAGCTAGCTCGAAATTCTAGTACAGGAGATGGTAAGGTTTACATCAATAGTGTGGAAGCATGCTTCGCAATTAATTCTAATATAAATAAACACTCTAATATTTCACGAAAATGAACAACGCCTAAAAAGTTGCCTTAAGGGTTTTTTTAGACAGGATACTCATTTGATAAAGATCGAAATTCTAGTACAGGAGAAGGTAGAGTTCACATCAGTAGCCTGGAAGCATACCTCGTAGTTAATTCTGATATAAATAAAAACTGATATTTACCGAAAGTTAACTGCGCCTGAAAAAATGCTGTAAGCGTTATTGAGGCAAGATTCTTTCCTGGCTCACTCAATAGAGCTCGAAATTCTAATACAGGTGATGGTAGGGTTAAGATAAATCCCAACTTCTGGACTGCCAATGCAAGCCGTCTGAGCCTCCTATCCCTTAATCGATTGTAATCACACGAAATCTGGTCGACCTACAGGCTCCCGTGGTTGGCTGGGTCACCATCGCCTCCGCGGCGAGAGCTGTCTGGCTGAGTGCGGAGCAGCGGGTGTCCCGGCGCGATCGACGCTAATTGGCTCCACAGGCACTGTCCCGCGACTTTGCCCGCGCCGCTTTCGGGCAGAACGTCCCCTCCCGAATCCTAACCGTTGCGCTGAGTCAAAATTCGAGAAGGTTAACACGAAAAAAAGAAAAAAGAAAAATGGCAGCTCTTAGAGATCTGGTGAGCAATAAGTTTTGATACCGAAAAGCTGTTGGAAGATGAACAGCGAGCTATGTTATGAAGAATCACGAGGATCTCCAGGAGAACATTATCATTGACCTGTATGCTTTAAAAGCAAAAGTAGAAAGGTTAAATTCTTGCTATGAAGACAAGAATTTGGTGCAAAAATCGCGTCATGAACTTGTGCAATGCGTTGCGCTACGTAGTTGTTTGGAAGTATAAACGCCATTTACATGAAGTTGAGCAGCAAAATTGATTGCGGGATATTACTTGTCAAATTTAGTCATAGGTATGGCTCGGGACAAAGTAAAATTTTGCTAGAGTCGCTACTTTTCGAACAGAACAGGTATTCCTTGTTTTCTTGCCGATAGGTCATCGATGGCAGTAGCGTATTTCGGCATATCTACCACTATATAATTGAGTTAGCTCCCTGCCCTGCAGATGGTGAGGCGTATCTCACTCAGGTTGGGAGCCTGGCTGAGATACGCCTCGTGGAAACACGCGCAATCTCATGGAACCCCTTGCGACGCCTCCGCGTACCTCGCGCAGGCAACGTCTGCCGTTCAACATGGGACGTTGTTACAGCGGAGCACGCGTAGCCTCCTCCTGCTTGGCAAAACGGCGTTTGCGCGCGTTTCTGAGTGCCTGAATCCAGAAGACGGGTTCCCTTCATCGCACCACAACCTTTTGGAGTCAGAAGAGGAGACACCGTCGTCCAACGACGAGGCATCGCATTCAGAATTGAGCGTAAGATGCTACTGCAGCCTTCTCCTGCTTGACACAACGGCGTCTGCCGCGTTTCTGAGCGAATCTTGAATTCAGAAGACGGGTCCCTTTCTTTGCACAACAACCGTCTGGAGTCAGAAGAAGCGAAAATAAAAGAAGTAAAGGCCACATCGTCGTCGCACGACGACCGGCCCCATTCAGAACTCAGCATTATCCCATGTTGAACGGAGAACTTTACTGCTGCAGCAGAGGAAGCACAACCTCCTCCTGCTTGACGCAGCGAGATCTGCGCGCACTTCTGAGCGTCTGAATCCAGAACACGGGTCCCCTTCGTCGCGCAACAAGCATATGGAGTCAAAGGAGGTGACACCGTCGTCGTACGACGAGCGGCCGCATCCAGAATTCAACATGGGATGCTCCTCCAGCCGAGGTAGCACAGTCTCCTCTCACAGCGGCATCTGCGCGCGTTTCTGAGCATATGGATTCAGAATAGGGGTCCCATTCGTCGCGCAACAATCGTCTAGAGCGAGAAGTGGTCCACCGACGTCGTGTGACGAGTGGCCGCATTCAGAATTCAGCATTATCCCACGTTGAACGGAAAATTTTACTCGCGCGAGATACGCCTTTGCGTACCTCTCACGGGCAACGTTCGCCGTTTAACATGGGATGTTGCAGCAGAGGAAGCGCAGCCCTCTCCTGCTTGACTCAGCGGCGTCTGCGCGCGTTTCTGAGCGTTTGATTCTGAATACGTGTCACTGACGTCTGCCTTGAGCATGGTAGGACCACTAAGGGGTGGTGGAGAAGGGAAGTAAGGGCCCTTTACAGTGAACCAGGTGAGCGTCCAGGAAGGAAAGGAACAACCTGAAGGAGGGACCAGGGCGGGGAAGCCAGCAAGAAGAGAGCAGTAGGGGTCAATAGTGAAAACAAGGAAGTGGGCCAGGGGTTGGGACCAGGAAGGTGGGGGGGGGGGAAGACCAGTAAAGGCGGACCAGCAATTAGATCTAGAAAGAAGAAACGAGTGAGGGGAAACTGGCGCCCGGATTCGGAAGACGTGTACACAGTGGAGGGGCCGAAGTACTGCGCAGCACAAACCAATGATGTTACTGGACGGTGTGGAGAAAATGTCTATGATGAAAGGTACCGAAGTGGTGAACGGCTTGATGCCGATGAAGTGCGCAGCAGGTCCTAGATGTTAGCGAATTTTAAGTTTGACAAAAGCTACCTTCTTTAGGTCAGTGATGGTGCAAAGTCGCGCGAAGCGCGCAAGTGCGAGACACGCCGTTAGGCGTGTCGGAGCACTTGTATATATATACAACTGTATACTTGTATATATATACAAGTGCTCCGACACGCCTAACGGCGTGTCTCGCACTTGCGCGCTTCGCGCGACTTTGCAACATCACTGGCCTAGGGAGTTTTTTTGTAAAACTTGAAATACGCTAACATCTAGGATTTGCTGCGTACTTTATTGACATCAAGCCGTTCAGCACTTCCGTACATTCATCATAGGCACCCTCTCCGGACCGTCCAGTATATATTGGATCCCAATATATCATTTTCGGATATCCGATTCGAGTAATTCAAAAATCCAAGGTCCGCGAAATTGCCCGTATCCGAATAATTCAAAAAACCGGAGTACCCGAAATAGTCATTATCCAAATCGTGCAAAAATCCGGGGTCCGTCAAAATAGCGCTATCCGAATCAATCATTAATCCGGAGATTTGGTCGAATTCAATGTATTTAATGAAAATCATTTTCGGATATCCGATTCGGATAACCCGATCCGATTCATCCAAAAATCCGGGTAAGCAAAGTCGCCGTTATCCGAATCATCCAAAAACCTAGAGTCCGCCAAAATAGCGTTATCCGAATCATCCAATTATCCGAAGATCTTCGATCGGATCCAATGTATACCGTCCAGTAACGCCATTGGTTTGTGCTGCGCAGTACTTCTGCCCTCAGGTTGCTTCTCCGCAACCGTTCTCATTCTAAACAGCTTGGGTCACCGGATGTCGTTGACGCCTTCCAAATCCGGACCCCAGGTTCCCGTAACTCGTTTCTTCTTACTGGATCTAATTGCTGGCCCACCTTTACTGGCCTCCCCCCCTCCACCCTCCCTGGTCCCAACTCCTGGCCCACTTCGTTGATTCCGAGCGCCCGCTCGTCACACGACGTTGGTATTCACCTCTTCTGGCTCCAGAAGCTTGTAGCGCGACGAATGACCTATCTTCTGGATCCAGGCGCTCAGAAAGGCTCGCAGTTGCCGCTGTGTAGAGCAGGAGGCAGCGCTTCCTCTGCTGCAACAACATCCCATGTTGAACAGCAAACATTGCCCGCGCGAGGTACGCAGAGGCGTACCTCGCGCGGGTAAAGTTTTTCGTTCAACATGGGATAATGCTGAGTTCTGCATGCGGCCGGTCGTCGTAGGACGACGATGTGACCTCTGCTTCCTTTCTTTTAGATCTTCTGACTCTCGACGGTTGTGGTGCGACGAGGTGTACCAGCCTTCTGGATTTAGGGACTCAGAAACGGGCGCAGACGCTGTTATGTCAAGCACGAGGAGGCTGCGCTTCCTCTGCTGCAGCAGCATCTCATGTTCAATTCTGAATGCGATCCATCGTCGTAGGACGACGGTGTCTCCTCTTCTGACTCCAGACGGTTGTGGTGCGACGAAGGGAACCCGCCTTCTGGATTCAGGGACTCAGAAACGCGCGCAGACGCCGTTGTGTCAAGCTGGAGGAGGCTGCGCTTCCTCTGCTGCAACAATATCCCATGTTGAACAGCAAACATTGCCCGCGCGAGGTACGCAGAGGCGTACCTGGCGCGGGTAAAGTTTTCCGTTCAACATGGGATAATGCTGAGTTTTGCATGCGGCCGGTCGTCGTACGACGACGATGTGACCTCTGCTTCCTTTCTTTTCGACCTTCTGACTCCAGACGGTTGTGGTGCGACGAAGGGTACCCGCCTTCTGGATTCAGGGACTCAGAAACGCGCGCAGACGCCGTTGTGTCAAGAAGGAGGAGGCTGCGCTTCCTCTGCTGCAGCAGCATCTCATGTTCAATTTTGAATGCGATCCCTCGTCGTAAGACGACGGTGACTCATCTTCTGACTCCAGACGGTTGTGGTGCGACGAAGGGAACCCGCTTTCTGGATTCAGAGACTCAGAAACGCGCGCAGATGCCGTTGTATCAAGCAGGAGGAGGCTACGCGTCCTCTGCTGTAACAACACCCCATGTTGAACGGCAGGCGTTGCCCGCGCGAGGTACGCGGAGACGCCGCAAGGTGTCCAAGAGATTGTGGGGGCTTCCACGAGGCGTATCTCGGCCAGGCTTCCAACCTGAGTGAGATACGCCTCATCATCTACAGGGCAGGGAGCTAACTCAATTATATAGTGGTAGATATAAGGTTGTCCCATAAGTCCACGTCGTTTTTTCAACGATTCACTGGAGATTTCGCCGGCGGTCTCTTGCACAGCTCTTTATAGCCTTCGAAAGAGAATGATTTGGCCTATCAGAACATGTATTGCATTTCTTTTTTCATCATGAATTTTGTCAATTTTTAGGTCGTTGAAGTGAAAAGAGAAAAAGTGAAAAAGTAGCCAATTGCGCACTTGTTCTCTCCGCTTAGGTTTGTAATTTTTTGCGCAGGTTTTTATAGCACTTGGAAGACAATGTTTTGCACTATAAGAATATGTGTTAGTGCTATTTGCTCATTTATTCTTTATTGATTTTTAGGTCATCAAATTGGGAATTCCGACTTTTCCGTCCGAATTTTTACCAAAACTCCGGTTCTGTGGTTGGACTTTTTTGCTTGGTGTTATATATCGTTTGG
Organism: Heligmosomoides polygyrus polygyrus; assembly: GCA_947396885.1. Taxonomy (NCBI): domain Eukaryota; kingdom Metazoa; phylum Nematoda; class Chromadorea; order Rhabditida; family Heligmosomidae; genus Heligmosomoides; species Heligmosomoides polygyrus. The sequence continues at coordinate 3,767 of CANDYH010000537.1, read as the reverse complement.
AAGAGGATGTCTTGCGCAGTAAGAATCTCCTTCTTCAGTTGTTGATATTCGACAGAAATCAACGTGAACCAATAAACGCGACACAAATTCTTACTGAGCAAGACATCCTCTTCCAAACGGCATATAACACCAAACAAAAAAGTCCAACCACAGAACCGGAGTTTTGGTAAAAATTCGGACGGAAAGACGGAGTTCCCAATTTGATGGCCTAAAAATCAATAAAGGGCAAGTGAGAAAATAGGACCAACACAGATTCTTGTAGTACAAAACATTGACTTCCAAGTGCTATAAAAAACTGTGCAAAAAATTACAAACCTAGGCGGAGAGAACAAGTGCGCTAATGGCTACTTTTTCACTTTTTCAACTTTGACTTCAACGACCTAAAAATTGACAAAATTCATGATGAAAAAAGAAATGCAATAATGTTCTGATAGAGTTAATCATTCTCTTTCGAAAGCTATGCAGCGCTATGCAAGAGACCGCCGGCGAAATCTGCAGTGAATCGTTGAAGTAAACGGCGAAGACTTATGGGACAACCTAATATGATGGTATACCACCCATAGTTTTTAAAAATGTGCTCAGTTCATTTCTAAGCCACTTGCATACAGTTTCAATGTTTCGTTCATGCTAGGAGAAGTACCGGGAATTTGGAAGGAGGCTCTGGTTACAGCCATACCGAAAGTCAACAATGCCAAACTAGTATCTGAATACCGGCCAATCAGTATCACTCCGACACCTATCTAAGTCATGGAAAAGGTTACTAAAGAACGGCTCTTGCCATGAATCCATAAATTTAATTCTTTCCTCCTGAGTAAAATGGATTTCTAAGTGGAATTTCAACTGCAACAAATTTGGTGGACAGTCTACACGATTGGATATCAGCTCTAACAATGTCAATCAGCGTCAGGTGGCAATTTCAAAAGTGACCTATTGAGGGTCGAAGCTGACTATAAGAAAAACAACCTAGTAGTTTTCAAGTTTCCTGAGGACGCTTAGGTAGGTCAAAATTTGCAAAAAAAGTTGTATCACTTCAGTGCGGGCCGATAAGGTCAAACTAACGTCTAGAACTGCAATGTCGTGATCAGAATCTAACCTACAAAAGGTTTGGGGCTGGAACTTCTTCTTCTTCTTCAGCGTTTGTCCCGCTTCGTGGCGGGGTCCGCTATTCTGGTGTCATGACGCCACCTTTCCCGATCCAGCGCTAGATCGGGGTGGACACCAGCTACTTTCAAGTCTGTATGTAACGTATCAGCCCAGCGCTGCTTCGGGCGCCCTCTAGGCCGCTTTTCTATTACCTCGAACTTAAGGCCTATTGTGCTTCACGCATCTTGTCAGCTATCGGCGTGACACCGAATTTCTGCCGAATGACATCGTTTCGGATGCGGCCCATGCGCGTGACTCCAGCCGTCCAACGCAGCATCTTTGTCTCCATGACGCTGAGGCGCGTTTCTCGACTCTTTGGACAAGAGTAGAGAATTCGCACCCACTCTATAAGTTCCTCAGGTACGTTGTGTTGTCGCAAGGCGTACCATATAACCTCACGCGGTACACGGTCAAAGGCCTTCTCCAAGTCGAGAAAGGCGATATGCACTTGCCTCTGTTTTTCGCGATGCTTCTCTATCAGAAGGCGGGCTGTGTAAATGGCATCAACGGTGCCACAGGCAGCCACGAAGCCGCACTGATTGCTGGAAAGCTGGACGATGTCCCGAATCCGTCCATCGACAACTCGCTCAAAGATCTTCATGCTGTGCGAAAGCAAGCGAATCGGATGGTAATTGTAGCAGTCAGCAGGACTGCCCTTCTTCTTCCAAATCGGAATCGTCGTACCTTGGCGCCAGCACTCAGGCACTTTCTTCTCCGTCACAACCTGATTAAAGAACTTCGCCAACCACTCAGAAGGGTACCAGTACTTGGATTTCCATAAATTAGCTGCCACGTCGTCGGGCCCAGTTGCCTTGCCTGGCCTCATCTTCTTCAAAGACGCTACAATCTCCCCACGGTGATCTTCTGAACGGGGCCGTGGGTTGGAGCCGTTGAAGGGATGGCTGGATGAAGAAATTCCACCGTAGAGATTTCCTCAACGTAGTCGCGCCATCGCTTCAATGCCTTCTTGCGGTCCGTAAGAAGATGGCCGTTCTCATTATTGATGCCAAAGAAGTTCTCAATATCCTCGGTGTTTCGTTGGCGAAACTTTGCAAGTCGGTACAGATACCGTTCACCATCGCGTGACTCGAGGTTCTCGTTGACATCTCCATAATGAGTGGCTTTTGCAACAGCTTTCCCCACTCCTCTTTGTTGTCGTCATGAATGCCATCACAGAATATCTAGAAAAATTATCCATTATCTAGAAAAAAATTATTGAATTAAAAAATTAGCTTGAAACATAACGAATACACAAAAGAGCTCACTATTTCAAACATAGTTAAATGTTTAAATAAACACAGATTTATATATTATAAGTTCAAATTTCATCAAGTCAAAGACAATCTATATTTTTACGAAAAACTTTTGATGAATGAAGATTACATGTAATAAAATTCTATCAAATCTTTTATTTGCTATAAATGCGTATTATATTTATTTAATATGTAATAAAAATTAATTTTACCAATAACAAAAAAGTCTAAACACAGAAAACGATATGGTTTTGTTTTGCTGTTAGTTTTATTGCACTCTGTTTTCCACTCTAAGTATGGTTGTGTAACCCTCCTCAATGATACAACCAGTTTTGCCATACCCTACTATATATAATCGGCTAATGTCACGTGTCCGTCACGGGAAGGGGGACTAAAGACAAAAGTTCAGTGCGTCGTATGCCAGCCGGGCTTTTTTCGAGCTTAACCATGGGCGATTGCTGGCGAACTACGTCCTTGGCGGCTGATCCTCCAAGTTTACGAGATATTCAAGGGGCAACGCTTCAGAGTATGAATGGGGATCGAGTGCAGAGCGTAGAGGTTCAGAAGGCGTGCCCTAGACGTCAGTCAGGTGCGTCTTGATTCAGCAGACGTCGTCTAACGTGCGTAGGGATTCAGAAGACGTTCTGAAGACGTCGTCCAACTTGCGTAGGAATTCAAAAGACGTGCTGATGATGTCCTCTAACGTGCGTAGGGATTCAGAAGACCTGCGCTAGACGTCGTGAGTCAAGATTCAGAAGACCTGCGCTATACATCATCCAACGTGCGTAGGTATTCAGAAGTTCAGTATGTGTCGGATTTCTGAAGACGGCTTACAGAAGTCGTGACACGTGTGTCAGAGTGCAGAAGGGGTGTATTAGACATCGTGGCAACGTAGTGACATGTGAATAATGACATGTGACATGTGCGTGCTTGACTCCCATTCCGTTTCTTTGCCAGCACATAGGAAAAGAAGTATTTCGGGAGGGGGGGGGGGGGGGGGGAGAGGGTGACCACGGGATTCAGAGTATTGTTGCCGTCGGACAGTAAGCGGTGTTGACCAATACCGATTAATTTTCATTATGATTTTGCTGATTAAGCACCGGATTGGGACTCTCATTACCTGTTTCTCTACACGTAGAGAACGAGCGCTTCGGGGAGTAAATCGCGTGGATGTGATGGAGGGTGGATGGGCTTCAATGCGCAGTGAAAATTCTGTCCTACCATATCCCACTGCACTAATCTATATAGTAAAACCAGTTTTGTTTTACTGTAAGAAGGCCTATAAAAGAAAGGAGGAAGATTGGGGTTGTTCTATTTTCGGGGTTTGGCGGCGAAGCCCACTATCAAATGGGATGGGGTTGTTCTATTCTC
>CANDYH010000536.1:0-22937 GCA_947396885.1 Heligmosomoides polygyrus polygyrus | reverse complement strand
AATATCGTCGGGCTATTGATCTTCTATTTCGACGAGAAATTTTGGACCTCTCCAATAAGCGTCGTTTGAAACGAGATCCGACCTTGCAAGTCCTCTGCAAGTCAGGTTCCATCGAGCTACCTAGGTCTTCTTTCAAAGTTCCATGGAAGGTTGAATCTATCCTGTTTTGATGATACTTAGCTAGCTTCCCACTGCTATCCGAAGCGTTCTTCCGAACTGTTGTATGATAGTGATATGATTGAAGTATAAGAACCAAATAATCGGTGTGGATGCACCTCTCGCGGTTAGTGGGCGTTTCCTGCTTCCTCCACTTGTGGTACGTGCCCGTGTGGTTTCCAGTTCTCCTGCTCCGAATTAGAACAAACCTCCTCGAGCTATGTCGGGGATATGCTAGAAAGTTCTTCCCAGGTGGAAAGACGGTAGGTCTAAACTGATGCTTTTCGATATAGGTCAAGCGAGAATTTAGGTAAAGCATGGGTTTTAGCATTGCGGAAATCAGGAGTGTGCGAACATATTTGTGTATGGTTACAATTGCTGCGGTGCCACTTGCTGTGGATATGTCAGCGTAGGTCTATCTTTTTCACATGAACTGCCTGATTCTGACGGTAGAAAGATAAAGGGATCTATCCGTGGTGGAAAGAGGGGCATAATCCATTGACTATTCTACCACAGTGGCAAAATTGAAGATGAACTAGTATCACAAAACGACACCGAGTTAGGTGCAATCCTAGTGCCTTTGTCATACCATCGCTCACACCCGAGCGACGCCTAATGATATGCACCCATATCGATTCCATCGCGCCGCCCGATCGATATGGGACCATATCATCAGGCGCCGCTCGGGGTGAGCGATTATGACAAAGTCCTTAAGAGCTCCGCACACTTCTGCGGCGTTGCCGCAGCCCTATCCTTCAACATGGGGCAAGGACGCAGAGGCCGCCGGCAACGCCAGCCGGCACCTTCCCGCACCAGCACACTTTCCGGCATTGCCGCATCGACGGCAACAATGATTGAAATCATTGTTGCCGTCGGTGCGGCAATGCCGCAGGCAGAGACTCCGCGCTCTAGCCGATCGCGACGGGGAACAGGAAGTGGAAACACATGCGTCCTTTAAATTAGGAGATTGATTATGGCTATCAGCTGATTATTTCTCGAGGATCCGGGCGACGTCTGGGTTGATTTCTTTCGTTCTTGTGTTGGATTTAGCTGTTTCGCTTGTTTAGTTTCCTTTTTCTAAGTTTAGTTTCCTTGGGGAGAGCTGACGTTGCCGGAGAGCTGATGACGATGGAGATTCTCAGCTGAGTTCTTTATTCGGGCGCGCGTCTCTCATCGGAGCGCGCTTTCCTTCTATGCGAGTAGGTCCCGACTGGAGTTCGCTGCGACGGCGCCGTGCTGCGGCAACGCCGGAGAACGGGCCGTCACAGTGGGGAGGAGCGCCGCAACTTGAAGGCTCCGCCCCACTTTTGCCGGCTGCCGGCTGCGGCAACGCCGCAGAAGTGTGCGAAGCCCTTTAGGCTTCGTTCGGGGTGAACGATGGTATGACATAGGCCCTACGCTCAGTGCGGTAAGCTGCACCCTCCGTCCGCTCATTGCGCTCAAAAAAGTCACATTGTGCAATCATAGTCGGTGGCTAAATCCATTTAGACATCATATCACTAGCGGAATTGCTCATTTATTCTCGACGTGTCTCACACTTCATTGCACGCAAGCACCATAACGACAGTTATGCTATAGTAGTGTAATACATATCTTTCACTCGCCTTTACACGTAAATTGCAACTAATTAGTGACGTTGGTTCAATCCCAATGAGTGGGGGGCCACTCCATACTCACGTTGAAACACTACATAGAGATGAATACTTGTAAGATGACATGCCTACCTGAACCCCTACTGTGGCTACTGCAGTCTTCCTCCTGAAAGAAAGAGGATATTTAGACGAAAAACGCCGGACGAAAAGACGAGAAAAAAGCGCGTTGACAGGTTCACCGTGGCGATTCGTACAGGGATAGCCGTACAGAGGCCGTGAGTCGATACGTGGAGCCCGCAGGCGTGGGTCGATACGCGGAGCCCGCAGACATCCCTGTACGTATCGCCACGGTGAACCTGTCGACGGGCACACATGCGTTCCGGCCTGAGAACACCGTGCCCCACCCCCCTCATTGGGATTCAACCGTGACGTTTGCTAGCTGACGAGCACCACGGGTATCCGTGACGGACTTCGGGGTGCAAATAGACTCAGGAAAGGGTCACCATGTAAATAGTGGATACTAGCCTTGATAGGAAGGTATGAGCATGTCCAATTACATCGGAAATGGCCTAGCTCAATTCACTATAGGTGTAGACCAGATCAGTGCTTAAAATATTTAGTTTCGTACAACACAATGCATTGTGTAGGGCTGTTCCACATGGTGATCTCGGTGCAAGGGATACCACGGGGGGGGGGGGTAGCCGAGGCGCTTTGACCGACTTAAGCGTAGCAGTCGGATACGGTGACGTGGATTTCCCACATTGTACGCAAACTGACGCGTACATACGTGTAATGCAAGTTGCAGCGAGAGGGGCCTAGGTCAAACGTTCATCTACTTCCGAATTGGGCAAGGGGGGAACTCTAGGATTTAAGCGATTTTAAACACTGTTCGAGCCACACCACGGAGTCCCCTCCCCTGCTCAAACCTGCGCTCTCAGAATTGTTTTTTCTTCATCATCAGCGTGTCATCGTTTCTTTTTTCCTGTAAGATTTGACACTTTTTAAGAGGTCCCCCCTGAGTCGTTTAGCGCCTAATAAAATAAGCATAGGCCAAGACACCATCAATCAGCTAACGTTTACGAACAATACAATGTACTTCACGCCCTACTCCTTTGCAAACGTCGCGACCTAGCTTACAAATGTTATACATTCTCATGTTTTCTGCGGTATTTATTTCGATTTTGTTAGTGTAGATATTTTCTATGGAATGAGTGAGTCCGTTAAATCTCAATACTGAACACATTCAGTTCCTATGAAATCGTTTAAAAGTGACCACCAACTACTAGGATTGCCCCCCCCCACAGCAATTCAGAACGTTTTCCTGCCCGTCGCATACTGAGGCCACCTTATCACTGCACCGCGATGTGACGTCACCGTCCTGACGAATGGTGAATAGGGCGCGCTAGGTGGAAGTCGAGTCGTGTGCAGTCCTAGTTGGCGGTGGCCGCTCTTAAACGAATTTCTAAGACAACCAAACACAATAAACGGGCAACATGTAGAAATAAGTAAACTACGCTAACCTGATGCCGGATTCATCAACTACTTACATAACGTTAACGAAGAATTGTAAGCGAAAAGCTCAGATAATGCGACTTATCGCTAACCATATCGCTTGATACGCTTACAATTCTCCATTAAACTTACGTAAGTCGTTGACGAAAACCAGCCCTGGTTGCCCATATAGACTCAGATTCGGAATCAGTCGGGAGAGCGGAACATAAAATGATCGTTCTCGGTGGAAATCTAGTAAAAGGACTTTGCACCAAGAACTGTTCATCTTCAAGGAGCTAAAAAAACACAGCACAGTAAAATAAAAGTAGAGCATGACAACACCATCAGTCAACGTTTTAGACACAGGCGCGCGACCTTGCAATATCTAACCTATGAAAATGCCTTTGGTATACTCCCGCGTCCCGCAGGCGAAGAGTTTGTCATTGCAAAAAAAAATTGAGAATTATATTAACTTAAAATCCTGCTGCGTGTTTTTGCATGAAACCGTTCTTCACTTCCGTAAATTTATCATAGGCGTTCTCTCCGGATCGTCCAGTAACGTCACTGCTTTGTAATGTCCAGTACTTCTGCGTTACGCTTGTATATACATAGTAGGATAAGTGGCAGCTGGATCATCTAAAAGGGCAGCGTGTTCGGCACGTCTACTGAGTTGCCAGGGACGTTGCACAACTTCAATCCACCATCTCCACACTTCTTACCAACACACTCCTCCAGCACCGCATCTCCGGGCGCGTTTGGCGACGTGTTGGGCACGTCTACTGAGTCCCCAGGCAACCCACTCTCACATCCAAACACTTTCTCCCAACATACTCCTCCAGCACTCCTGTGCAAACAACCTAACAGACAGACAAACGACCGTTCTCGCTTATATATAGTATGATGTTTTCTGCTTCATTTGTTTTGATTTCATTATGCAGTTGTTTTCCAAGGAGCGCCTAAGTTCAATATATTTCAATACTGAACGCATTCAGTTCTTATGACTTCGTTTAAAAATGGCAGCCACCAACATGCACCGAGGACCCCTTAAGATATGAATCGAGAACGGATCATCTTCTAACAGATAAAACAGATAACGTCAGTGAAATCATTTGCAAGCGTCCCAACTTAGCTCTCAGATTTTATCTAGTCCAACTATTTTGTGTTATTATATTTATTGTGATTTCGTTAATGTAGCTGTTTTTTTGTTGGAATGAGTGAGTTCAATATGTGCCAATACTAAACGCATTCATTTCTTGCGAAATCGTTTAAGAGCGGCCACAACATTTCTGCATGTCTGCAGAAATACATTGCAGATATCACATTCTAAAATACTACAGAAAGCTCCGATTGCTTTGTCATCGCTTCTACGTTATGACTAGATGTGCATCATATTATGAAAGTGCCTACATGTATTGGTTTCAGTATCAAAATCGTGCCCATGTATAGGCTAGGCAGTGGGTGCATGAACGCTTACGAACCAATTTCGTAAAACGGCGACCGCGGTATGTTTTTACGGAATTGGTTCGTAAGCGTTTATTGCACTCATTGCCTGGCTTATATATGCTGATTTTAATATTGAAAACAATAATGTGAGCACTTTCAAAACATGATGCACATCTAGTCATAACATAGAGTTGATGACAAAGCAAAGGAATTTTCTGTGGCATTTTCATGATGTGTTATATCTGCACAGTATTTCTGCAGACATGCAGAAAAACCACCAACTAGGAATGCACCTAACAACGAAAATATTGTCCTGTAGTCGTGATAATGGAATGATCTTGGGGAATTTCTTGTATTTCAGATTATAATGGAGTGACCTTGAAGATTTTTTTGTATTTCAATTTATTTCAGATCGGTGGGTGGATAATAGTAGGCGCACTGGTCTTCTTAATCGTAGTTCTTGTCGTATGTGCTGTGTGCAGGCGATAGAAACTCGGCGAGAAAAACACTGTCGTCCCTTCGAAGGAAGGGTTTTGCTGGCTTTTATAACTAGTTCTCTTCTATCTACTCATTATGTGATGCACATATAATTCGCTGATGTTTAGCTGTATACTAATGCATCTTTTGTTGAGAACTGGTTAACCTGTATGAATTAGAACAGTGCTAATAAAGCGTTATTTCACGTGTAAGCATTAATCGTAGCTCATATGAGCAAAATTACAACAAATTGCGATACAGCGTCTTGCTCATTTGGCAGGGGCATCGCTATCATGTGCGCGTTTTTGCGTAAATGTTCGATTTCGTGACCACAGATACGTTCCGTGCAAGCGGATATAAAAGGCAGGTTTAACTTCAATCTCTGCGCGCTGCCACAAAGTAATAAGGAATAATACCGGTCTGGATCGCGGCCTAATCGATATCAGTAAGGCCTATGTTATACTCCCGCGGGAGTGTCCGCGGAACGTCCGCGGACAAAGGATGTACCGCGGACGGAGGGCGTGCCGGGCGCGGCGATTGGCCAGGTGAGGGATCTCGGCGCGATTCTCGTCCTTCCGCGGACGCTCCCGCGGGAGTATAACTCAGGCCTAACCATTCATGCTGCCGCGCCTTGATTAGATTTAGGGCGATTTAATAGGATTTTGAGGAGGGGAAAGCGCCCGTCGTGCAATATTTCTGCACTTGTTTCGACATCGCGTCGCGAGCCATCGCCATCGCTGTGCAATCGCGCGTCGCTGCGGTGGACGGGAGTATACCATAGCGTGCAATCGATACGTGACGCGATGTGATGCTAATCTCCCACCTCAATTCATCGCGCGGCGCGATCTTTATACCCGTATACACACTCGGCAGCTGCAGCTGTGATTAAGCACAGGGTCATCGATTTGGCGGTAATTGACCACTATGCTTAATCACAGCTGCCGCAGCCGCCGCTGCTGACTGTGCATGCATCTTATGATCTACCCTAACATCACGCCGCGCACTCCGTGCACAGTAAGATGCATAAAGCCCTTATGCATAAAATTATTCTGACCTTTCCAATGCAGTAATAACACTTTCCATGCAAGGACTGCAACTAGATTTCACTATAGGATGGGCATACATATTGAATACACTTACGATAGCCCTGCCTTTGTTACAAAGTCCCTTCAAAATATGATATGCTTATGTAGTTACTTGCTTGCACCGAATTATAATATTCTCAAAAAAATCTAGACTGTTATTATAATAGAACCCAAAACCTATAACAGAATCAACAAAGAGATTGTACCACCATCTTCGTTATGTCGTTACTTTGTTGAGTATACAACCAAGTCCGAGATGTTGACTTTTTTATTCGTCTAATATTTTGGCCGTTTCGCCTTCGTCAGAGCCAGAAAAACCAGTAATATGAACGGTCTATCCTAAAGAATTATTTCGTTTCACAAGGTTAAGCCAAATAGAAAATAAACTATTTAAGATGCCGTGAACCTTATAACTCATGTGTTTCATAATGGGCTGAGGAAAACATCCATTAATCGACAACGACTCTTTCATGAATCTATCCTAACGGAGACGGGAGAGGGGCAAAGAAAAATTGCCAGAAAAAGGGTAATCTCTACTTTCTGGGAAAACTTATTTTAAAAAAGTCTTCTGTGGCGTCTTTGTAAAGAAGTTTATTGCCAATTTTGACGCCGTTATCCGAAAACAAGGCAATGTCTCTTCCTCAAGAACAGATACTGCTTTTCTTCTTATTTTTCAGCTTAATCGCACTTATACTACCAAACAAATAAGCATTGCAATGAACAGGACGAGTGCAGAGCACAATTTCATGTTTCTGGACTGCGTCACTATCCAATGAGATTTGGTGGCTCATAATTGAATCGACCATATTTACTTTACACTTGATAAATTGACATAACACTATAATCCAAATAGTGTATATACAATTACAACAATATTGACCTTGTGATTGTCTTTTTGCTTCTACTGTGTTGTGTGGCTTGTCAGCGCACGCCATTGAAGTGAAATGAAGTAGAAAACGAAGTGAAGACGACCAAGAAGTGACTTTTAAGCAAAGGACCCGCTATTTATACCTACGAAAAGTTAGTGGTATTTGTAGCGTTTCGGACGGGCGGAGCATAGTTGTAAAGTGCTATACAGAGCGCGCATTAATTATGGAACTCAAATAATCGAGGTGCCATAGTAAAACAAACAATTCAAAACGGAGAAAACCCTTTTCAGTCTTCATGAATGTTCTTAACAATCAAAAATTACTATCTTCATTCAGAGTGCTCTTCTCTTGCGCGTACGTAGCTTCTCAGACATGTCATGAAGGAGTCGCAAGTGGCACGCAGATAATCCTCGTTTCCAGTGACGAGAAAATTCTCACAGTAGGGCCTATTGTGCATTCACAAAACGTTTGGATCCTCGCAGCAGATAAGAAGCAAGTCATTTATAAAGAAAGTCGTCGGGAAAACTGCACTTCCGTGCTCTTTTATGGTTTGAGGTGTAACAACCTTAGATGGGAACACGCTACTGATATTCGTGGATGCTGGAATGAAGATCGATAAGAAAATATGATTGAAATCGGTCTTGTATAAAGTTTTAAATCCGTGGTCCATTTTCCCTTCGGAGACGAGCCATGGTGCTTTCAGCAAGACTCGGCTCCTGTACACAAGTCGAGTGTCGACCAGCAGTGGAGTATGCCTGAGCTTGCAGATTTTGTCACCTCCGAATAACGGCCACTATATTCACCAGATCTGAATTACCTTGACTTTCGGTCTGGTCAGTTTTAGAGCGCAAGATCTCAGCTACATGGTACAACAACTTAGATTCGCTCAAAGCTGCACTCACGAACGCGTGGAAGGATCTCGATGAGTACTATCTGCGTTCTACCTGCGACGCCTTCGTGACTTGGCCGAGAAGCTGCGTACGCGTAAGAGGACGGCACCTTGAAAGAGGATCGTAACTTTTGATTGCAAAGGATCTTATTAAAGATTGTGAAGTGTTTTCCTCGGTTTCGAAATGTTTGTGTTACTGTGGCACTTCAATTATCTGAAACCCATAAATAATGTGCACCTGTAGAGATACTGCTGTAAACCATGACTCACGAACCAGTGACTGTTCATGTGACTCATGAACCACCGTACATAACATCATGGCGGAAAATTTCTTCGTATATTGAAGCAGTTCAAACAATCATAAAAACATTGCTTTAACCATGAAACATATAGATTTTATATTTATTTCTCTGTACAGACTCTTCTTCTGACGGAAATCATAGAGTTTTTTAGAACTAGTTTGCATCAAGGATAAGATTACTCTGCTTTTTTTGAATCGTGTTTACAGGTGCTCCATGAATATGGTCACTCAATAAAAAGCGAATTACTCATGCGGAGTTGATCATGAAGCAGCGAAACTTCGTCAACAATTTACCAACAAACTATTCAAAAAAGCACAGTGGATACCATTCAATATGGCATCCCTTGGAAGGGGTGACAGCCTTCAGACACTTGGGGGTAGGACTCAATGGCGCCACGCGGGGTTGCTTGCAGATTTTCCTTTCAGGCTTTTTCTGGAGAGGATATCAGACCATGAATCGTAGTGTACAATTTGGCGCAGGCATATTCCTATAGATTAGACCAGATGCAACAAACAACAACAATTCGTAACATTCAAGCCTGATGAGTTTGCTGGTCATCCAGAAGCAGGGCTGAAACTGGATGGTTTCTGCCGCACCACTCCTAAGTCATTTTGGACTTGTGAACATATGCTCCGTCCTGTTGAAAGGTCTGCGTTAAATTTTGAATGCGTTATTGATCCCAGGGAAACAACGTTTTTTTCAAAATATCGTTAATGTAGATATCAGTGTTGATCTTGGCTTCCTTTTTAACAAAAACTAATGGTGTCCATCTGTCGGGCAAACTCCAGTCGAAACCATCAGAGAATCTACGTGAGAGCTTCTTTGAACATTCTTCCCTTCCTCTCTGCGTCTTCAACACTCATTTAAAACTCGCGAGGCGCTGAAAAGCATGGAAGGAAGTTCCACAAGCAATCCTGCGTGCCGGCACTACGTCCTACCCTATGTGTCCTAAGGCTGTCATTCCTTCCAATAGAGGCCATCTTGAATCGTATCCACTTTGGTTGTTTATTCATTTATTCAATACACCGAAGGTGTGCCCAAACGACTATTATTAAAAAAATCAATCGCAAGTGCAAAAATTGACGCAGTTTGGCCAGAAAATCAAACGAAAACAAAAAATTACAAACGCAAAGAACGTACAAACACTAATGCACTAAGGGCACCAGCACACCACAAACCCATCTTAAGCTCATTGCAAATATTAGGTAAGAGTGTCGAAAAGTTGCTTCCCGTAAGTTATAATGCCTAGAACTAGCCCGGTGGTTAATTGCACGTAAGTGGGGTCAGCGACATCGCATCTCGATCCAGTCACGTGCAACCACGTCCACAACACACAAGTTGTCTCTCAGCAGTTCCACAGCAGGGTTTATCCAGCGCAACTGACAATGTCATTCCAACGCGGGGCGCCTGGTGGCACCTCATTAAAATAAATACGCACGCTGGGCACTGGCCCTGGGGGAAGCAACTACGCGTCATAACAACTTGTGACTAGTAAACGCGTCTTGCACAGAATTCCTTATCCAGGATGTGATGATGTGACGATTGAGCAACATACCCAGTGACATGCAGCGAGCGAAGAACTGGTCTTTAGGCATGAAGGAAACGGATGACACAATAAGCAGAACTCTTGACGGGAGTGTGGCAAGCTGGAACATAGATCACAGACAGGGTGAACTAAGCTATGCGTACTGCAAAACGACTTCGAGGCTTACCCGAGACAGGCATATGATGGGCTGCGGTAAGAAAAGTAAAACAATAGAAACGAGAAGAAAATGAACCATGATTCAATGTCACCTAGAGCAATGCTAAATCCTCAATTCAAGTAATCGAAGAAGGTCCAAATCATTAAGTTTCCTCTTAAGTATTTTACTCGATTCCACTGCCATAAGGCCAGGATCCAGACATTGGAAACAGGGGTGCACACAAAATTCTATGCGTTAAACTTTTTAACGAAATTTTTTAACGGAAAATTTTCGTTGAATTTCCGGTAAATCGGTAAATTTCGACAAAAAGTACAATTAGCTGCAAATCATTCTTTTAAGTGAGAAAATCAAAGAAAACCTTATACGTTTCAACTTCAAGAGGTCAACAGCTGAAGTTCAAGGAATGGAGTGTAACTCTGCAATGTGAAATAACAGTTCATCATCAACAAGCACAGAAAAATAAAGTCTTCAGTAACAAATTATCCACGGGGTGTGGAATAAGAGAGGTATGGAATCACCATGCAAGATGCTCACTGACAAGGCATCTTAAAATATGCGATCAGGCAAAACCCAGAGTAGCCCTTACCTTTTTGCGAAACCGTTTCGAGTGACTGTTCTGCGAGCATATACAATCTCGATGCAGGCATCACTCCATGAATTACAGAAGGATTTAATAAAGATGCAATTAAAAGGCTATCAGTGGAATGTAAACACGCTGTCGAACGCACGATTTTCGAGTGTCCGGTGTGTGGGACCAATCCATTTTTTGCAACATCGAGACCGTGACACGGCATCGTGTCACACGGTCCTATACTGCCGGAAGGGCGTGCCACGTCGTCAACGTGTTAACATTCAGAAAAAGTAGCTTTCCTAATTCTTGTCATTAGCGTTTTCATAAATCGTTTAAAATATGTCCAGCGAGCGGAAACATTCTCTCCGTCAGGACTGTTTTCCAGATGGCGGGCAAAATTATTCTCTGATAAGCAACGCCAGGTGAGGATAGGCATATCTTACGAGGAGGTTAGGCCAGTATCATTGTGGATTCGTTGGCGTGCTTATGGGCGCGGCGAAGAAACTTCTAGGTCCAGAATGCATCAAATTTTGGAAGGATAAAGGGCGTTGCTAAATCACTATCCCCGCCACGCATTCTACTTCTACGGGATGTGGAGGCGGGTTGAATGCGTATTTGACCGTACAATGACTTGCGGACAGCCGATGAACAAGTCAGCGCTTTATCCTTCCCAAACAAATCTGGTACCAATTCACCCCGGAGGGATGGAAGGCTGGGTTGGCCTGGGCGAAAAAATCCGAACGAGGAACCTGGTATCGGGGCACGCGACAGCCGGCATCTCCTCTAACTGCGCTACACGCGCCCCGAAACGCATTTAAATCTTTTTTAAATTCAAAACATATTCATGAAAACATTAAAATGCTCCTGCTGATTTCAATAGATTTTTTTAGGAACTGTCCTAATAAGGAAGATGAGACCTGCAACATTAGTGAAGACTAAGTGCAAATGTGATAAACTCACTGAGAAAAAAGTCCGTTAAAAATTCCGGTAAATATCTAAAACTTCCGTTAAGCCGCTAAGTCAGATTTTAACGAAAAATGCCGTTAATTCGTTAAATCCGTTAAATCGTTAACCGTTAAATGTACACCCCTGATTGGAACCATGTTGCACATCGATGGAAGACATTGTTATTATATATGGACCATTTTGTTAGTAAATCCTTGATGAAGTTTCGTCGCTTCGTTATCAATTCCGCACGAGTGATTCGCTTTTTATTGAGTGGCGTATCTGTGGGCGCGTGTAGCGCAGTCGGAGGAGGCGCGACTGCCGCGTGCACCCGATACCAGGTTCCTGGTTCGGATTTCCCGCCCAGGCCAACCAACCCTTCCATCCCTCCGGGGTTGGTGAATTGGTACCAGACTTGTCTGGGAAGGATGAAGCGCTGACTTGTTCATCGGCTGGCCACCGCAAGTCATTGTATGGCCAAATACGCATTCATGTCGCCTCCACGACATCCCGTAGAAGTAGAATGCGCTGGCGCATCCCAGAAGGATTGAGTAACGCCGTTCTTTATCCTTATCCTTATCTGTGCCGCAATCTGACCTGTATTTTGACTATAGATACGTTTACCTTCACGTGGTCAGAGGAGGGTGCCGGTTGTTGCTTCGACACCAGATTTCTGGCTCGGATCCCGCCCAGGTCAACAAGCCTTCCAACCCTCCGGGGGGCGGTGAATTGGTACAAGAATTGCCTGGGAAGAACAAAGCGCTAACTTGTTCATCGGCTGGCCACTGCAAAATTGTATGGCCAAATATACATTCAGTATACATCCTAATCACCACCATGACATACCAGAAAAGTAGAATGCGTGGCTCATCTTAAAAAGTATTGGGTAACGTCGTACTTTATCCTTCTTTATCACTGGCATTTATATGAAAGGAGTCCAATTAAAATTAAAAGCGTTAGCAGTGGTAGTACTAAGACTTTTTATAGTTCTTGTTTACTATTCAGGATTTACCAAATGTCGATTTTTTTTATCGGGATATTAGCATTTAGTTGCTTCTCACCGTATTCTTGGTTTTCGGAAAATCAGAACGTACGGCGCAGTCTAAAGGTAATGTTCCACGCTATGACCCACCAGTGCCGGAGCGCTGGCGGGTTTTTGGTGGTTGTGGCAGAGAGTAGCACAATGCCACTGGAACCGCGAAACGCGGTGGATTCGGAAGATAATGAGGATGACGTATGCCGTCGATTGGCAAACGGTCGTGAACGGTGGTTTTTCCGACGGCAATGTTTCAAGGAGCTGCTTTCGCCTTACCAGAACCAGATCCGCCGACCCAGAGCCATCAGCCATCTTGTTGCTACACTCCCACGAATACATACAACACACACACGCCGACACACCGCCACACTGTACAACAGCCGCTTCAGATGTTCTGCTGTTCGCGTTCGAGTTCGCAGATCGAAACGGTGATCAGCGCCAGCGCTCCCGCCTTCTCTTCCATACGTCATCGTCGGCTCATTCAGCCCGCTTTCTCTACATTCTCTTTCTTTCTCTTTATTCTCCTTCTCTTTATCCCTTCCCGTTTCGTCTGTGTTTTTCCGCATACCGCTGCTGCTTTTATTGTTTATCTTAAGGAATGGATCGCCAACTCCAATTCTTCGACACATTTCACACTTACTATAGTCAGCGAATTTGCTGATTTTTTTACAACTTTATAGGATAGTAATCACATCTATTAAATTTCCATTAGTCAAATCAAACATCAAAAGGTAATGGATAAAGGGCGTTATAGAATCCGACGCAATAAGTGTTTGGGGGTGCGCCCGTTTGACGTGAATTCTTCTTGCTTTTCTTCATTCTAGAGCTCACTATTCTAGCCGAGTCCTAGTGTGGAGGTGGACGTCCGCTAGAAAAGCGAAGTATTCTATCCTACCGGAACTGTATATTGAAAATTCCAAACCTACAAGGATGCGCACCCCGTTATCGTATTGCGCCGTGAATCCTTTATGGGATACGCCATGTGTTCTACTTCTACGAGATATCATTATGGCAGTTTGAATGCGCCTATGATCTACACGGCGACTTGCGGTGGCCAGCTGATGAAGAATTAAGTGGTTTTTCCTGCCAAGACAATCATGTTACCAATTCCCTGGGCCCGGAGGAATACAGAAGGGATGGTTGGCCTAAGCTGCAATCCGAGCTATGAACCTCGAATCGGGCTGCAGACGACAGCCTGCGCCTCTTCCAACTGCGCCTCCACTGCTTGTTGAGCTTCTTATATACCATTTTCACGCCGTATTAGACACTTTTTATGTCCACCTAAATAATGTGCCGACTCAGGGAGAGCGAACTCGCCTTGGCACAAGATAAAATCACTCGTAAGCATCTCCATCGAACAAGTAGCTCGTTATAATCTCGGATATCGAGAGCTTCGATTAGCAATGAATATCCTGGAGGAGGCCTGCTGTTCTGTTTACAACACCTGTTCAGGGATTGTAGTTGACAATATATTGCTGTAATCAAAACCCTAGTGCCAGGCGGGACTCCAACCCACACCTTCTGCTGACCGGAGGGGAATGCTCCACGCCATGACAGCATTGGCGCTGTCCGGTCTTACAACAAAACATCTGAGTATTGATCGCAATAAGACATTGTTATAACTGCTTACAACCTCGATACCAGCCACTTAAAGCGTAATGAAAATGAATTTACAATAAGTTATGTCTTGTTTTAGAGAAGGGCGCGTGTAGCGCAGTCGGAGGAGGCGCGACTGTCGCGTACACCCGATACCAGGTTCCTGCTTCGGATTTCACGCCCAGGCCAACCAAGCCTTCCATCCCTCCTTAGTCGGTGAATTGGTACCAGACTTGTCTGGGAAGGTTAAAGCGATGACTTGTCCATTGGCTGGCCACCGTAAGTCATTGTATGGTCAAATACGCATTCATGTCGCCTCCATGACATCCCGTAGAAGTAGAATGCGCTGGCGCATCCCAGAAGGGCATGAGTAACGCCGTCTTCTATCCTAACCTATCATAATGTTTTAGAGACAAAATGAACGCATTTTTTTTTTCACACAACCGACCACTTCATTAAATGTCGTCGATGCCACGAGAATTTTCTCCTGTTGGTGGTTGTGTCCTATCTCCTTGCGCTGTGCTCATGCATCCTGGCTGTAATAAGCGCGGTTCCTGCTCAGAACTCGTCGTCGCTTCTTCATTTCGCAGTTGCGATCTCATTAAATTGACGTCAACCTTAATTCATGTGCGAACGCCTTCCATCTGATATTCAGTTCACAGTCTCTCATTCGTTGCACGAACTTCAGCTACCTTTCGGTCGTTAGCTCTTTTTTATAGTAGCAGAACTTTAGTGTTCTATGGCCGACATATGACATTAATGACCTCCGTTGTAAGAGCTTGTCACCCAATTGGTCGTGTGTAGCGCAGTCGGAGGACGTGCCGGTTGTCGCGTGCACCCGATACCAAGTTCTTGGTTAGGATTTCCCGCAAAGGCCACCAAGCCCTCCATCCCTTCGAAGTCAGTGAATTGGTGCCAGACTTCTCTGAGAAGGATAAAGCGCTGACTTGTCCATCGGCTGGCCACCAAAGGTCATTGTATAGGCCAAGTGCGCATCCACATCGCATCCACTACAGCCCTAGAGCTATTTAAAATGCGCGGCGCATCTCAGACGAACGGAATCACACGTACCACTACTACTGAAAAAGTATTAGGTTGGAAAAAAGTCTCTTCATTTTTTTCAAAGATTTATTACTTCACAACTGCAAAGTCAAATCAATTGAGATAATCTCCATTTTGCTCCCCTACACTTCTCCAAAGACTGGATACTTTTCTAATTCCTCTCGCTTAAAGGACTGTTGTTCTGGAGTCGTACCATTGCTGAATCCAAGTTCTGAGGTCTTCATCCGTTTCCAAATATTTCTCTCCAATTTCTTGCTTGAAAGCATGGAAGAGATGGTAGTCGGTAGGGGCAAGGTCGGGGCTATACGGCGGATGTAGCGTAACCTCTCAGCTGAGCCCCTTTAATGTTTCTCTTGTGAATCTTGCAACATGTGGTTTCGCATCGTCATGCAGGATCATCACCTTTGACTTCTCAGGCCTCTCTTCTTGGAGAGCAGCGACGACTTTGTGGAGTTGGCCACTGCAGTAACAGACAGATGTGGCAGCAGTAGGTGTCTCTCCACTTCTGAGAGTTTCCCAGTAAATCACTCCTTTGCTATCCACCAAACACTCCAGAGAATCTTTCCTTCGTAAACATTGGGCTTGAGATCATACTTAGGGCTCTCCCCCTTTTGTACCCATTGCCTTTTTCTTCGGAAGTTGGCATACAGAACCTAGGACTCATCGCCTGTCACAATCCGCAGCAAAAACGGTTTTCTTTCGTATCTGGACAGAAGAGAAGCAGCGATGGAAAGCCGTTGACCTTTCAGAGTGCCTATCAGGGCATGTGAAATCCGAGCTCCAAATTTCCACGCGAAGCCAAAATTCTTCAGATGGATTCCCACTCTCCTATGAGACACTTCGAGTCTCTCTGCCAGTTGGCGTGTCGTCTGCCCACTATCGGTACGAAGAAGATTGAGCAGTTCAGTGTCGTCCAATTCATTGGCCTTCCTGACCTTGCTTTTCCCTCGAGTGAATAATCTCCCTTTAAAAACTTCCGAACCACTCATACATAACAGACGCGATGAGTACTAAGCCATATATGTCGTTAATTTGGTCGGCTGCCTGACGTGCTATAGACCCTTTAATGAATTCATGAAGAATGCCGTGCTGAAAATGGCCATGAGGTAGATCTGACATTGAGCCCGGAAGATTAGATAGATAACGGAATACAAGAAGGGTCTTGACCTGTGTCCGCGTGCGAATGGTAGACAAGTGTGATAGGATTACGAAATCAGCTATCAATATTGGCTAGTGCGTTTACAAGGAGAACGGTAAAAAAATTTGAAATGTGAAGGGACTTTTTTCCAACCTAATACAAAATATCGGCGTCAGTATCTTCTATTAAGAACGAGTGGATGGGACTTGAAAATTTTGTTCGCCTCTTCGCTACGGTTCCCTACAACTGTTTAAGGCTCGCGAAACGTTCGTGAAGCTCCTCAGCCATCTCGCTTTCATCTTCCTGAGTAGAAGGCCTTCAGATTGAGATCTGATCGTGCCTGGAGGTCGCTCTAAACGGTTAAATAGCACAGTTCAATGGTGTTCTGTATAGCGATTTCCAGCGCTATTTTCCCCCTCTGTTTTGAACACTTTATTCTGAATTTTCCGAAAGTCTTCTGCACAATATCATTGACCATTCGAAGGAGAATGATTTTCTATATCAGAAAGTATGTTTTGATTGTTGTTACAGGATGTTTTGTTGTACTCTACTCTTGCGCCGGGTGGGGCTCGAACCTGCACCTTCTGTGTTCCGGGCGACGACGTTATGCCTTACGCCACCGCCGCTGTTTGACTGCACGTAACATCGGCGATATCGTCGAGGCATGTCAGCACCCACCCCTGATGTGTTACGTGCGGTCAAGCAAGGCCGGTGATGTAAGGCCTAGCCAGCATCACTGCCGAGAAAGCAGAAGGTGCGGTTTCGAGACCTGCCTGACGAAGGAGTTCTGATCGCAACAAAACACCCTGTAACAATGCTGGGCACCTCAAAATCGCAAGCTGTCCGAGCTTCATAATTTGAAACGGAATTTCTCTGTTTCTGAACGAAGCTCCAGTTTCGGTTTGTTGACAACGTTCCGGGCATTATTTCAGTTAAAAGGAGTTTTACTAAAATTGATTAGCTTATTCGAAATTTTTCAATTAAACGGAGTTTTAAAATTTCTTTAGAATGTCAGTTATTTTTGAAATATTTAGTCATTATTGCATGAAACCGAATCTCTTTCGTAAGGAAATGCTTATTGACTTTTGCTTCAAAAAGTGACACCGATTTTTATGGCCACTTAAATGGTCTTTTAATAACGTTGAGAGTTAGTTTTTCAACCCTCCAGATCGCTCCTATTTTGTCGAAGGCACTTTGTGCGCCCACTGCGTTGTCCTTGTCAGTCGACATCATTTCGCCCTATCTAGGGCGTCTTCTGCAATTGCTCTGATTTCGGACACGTGTTTCTTGCTGTAGCTCTTCCACAGATCTCACATAGTTCACTACTCCTCTCTGAACGCTGTCAAAGAAAGAACTCTGAGCTTCCATGTCGATCCGTCAGATCATCGGATACAGACTAGGTGAACCTCCTACCTTTCCTGGCTCAGGAACATAATTCAGTCGAGGACTTTCCGATATATCAAAACTTTTTCAAAACAGACCTGGTTACGTCATTGTAGGATGCTTGGTGCATCCTAAATAGGAACGCTCTTCTTTGTTCTTTGATCCTTACTTCACTTTTTCTGGAGGTGTCTAAGAATAATTCTGTGCACATTTTCACGGCCTTTGCCCAAATTTGAACGCTTCGAGTAGTATTCTAATTATTCAATTCATTTTCTTTAAGCCTCAAGAGTACATGTCGGGAACATGGGGCAACATAGGGAAGTGGGATTGCGCCAGCGGATCAGATCGCATCAGATTGGCGTGTCATTCAGAGAGGAGTTGCACGGCCGTTAAACTGATTGGCTGGCGTCTACTCGGCCGGTGCTCTGCTAGGTTATGATTGGCTGGTGCACCACCACTTCCCAATGCTGCCCATCTTCACGACATGAACCGCCTCAAATTTCTGGGGTTTCAAAGTTGTGAGCTCTCATAACGATGCGTTGTTGCGATCAAAACTCTAGCGCCAGGCTGGAAATGAAACCGCGCCTCCTGCTGACTGAGCGGGATGCTCTACGCAACTACACCACCTACGCTGTCTAACCGAATCCAACATCTACACCTCTTGGGACACATCACTCTAAGTAGTGTCTTTCGAAGTTTCGCGATTCATCGAATCGAATTATTTTGTATTCTCTCGTGAATATGCAAAACTTATGGGCGTGGATAACGCAGAAGGAGGAGGCGCCGGTAGCCGTGTTCACTCCTACTCAAGGCTCTTGGTTCAAGTCTCGTATAGAACAAACGTGCCTTCCATCACTCCACCGTCGGCGAGTTGGCACCAGGCTAGCCTAGCAAGCGTAAAACACTGACTAGCTCATCGGGTGGCCACCGAAAGTCATTGCCTAGGCAAATTACTCATTCAAAATACCTCCACGACATCCCGTAGAAGTAGAATGCGTGGCGCATGCCACAAATGGATTGAATAATGCTGCCCTTTATACTTTTTATCTTTAGAAAACACATCGCCTCTCAAAAAAATATTAAGTCCGACGCTTACAAGCCTAGGTCAACTAGTCCTGAACTGCAGCTAACTTTCTTTTAACTTTCTGTAGCTACATAAATGAATTAGATTTCGGGGTAGAGGTTTAACAGACTCTTCAATCGTCTGACTACTGCAAGTCATCATTGTGAGGATAGAGTTCGAATTCAATAGCCATACGATATCCCGCAGAAGTGGAATACGTGGCGTATCCAGGAATTGGTTAACGCCGCTCTTTACTGCTGTGTCTCTCGGCTCCGTTCAGAAGCTGCGTGTGCGCAGTGTTTCCTGCAAAGTCTGGCAATCGTGAAGCGCTCAAAGGTCGCCGGCGATATTATCGCTGAGCGGCTTTCTCTGACGCCATACTACTGCCGTAGGCTTACAACACCGATAAGGACGAGTTTCCCCCCGTGGTCTGGTTGGAGACGACCGCTGGCCAGTTGCCGTTTCTTCGATTCCCACTGTCATTGTTGCAAAACAACATCCACTCGCCTCCATCAGCACTCGCATTGCATCATTGTTTCCTCCGCTTCTAGCTGGCCTTGTCGGAGGCGATCATGAGTTGAAACCCTTAAGCTCTGCTACTGGCGTTTCTTCCACTGCGTTCTTTTATTTGCACGGATTACGGTTCAGCAATGGAGATGGGTATTTCAATCTCTTACCATTGGAGGTTGCGCCATGCTTTCTGCATTCATGACCTATCGCGTTGTGATGAAGGAATCGTGGAGTCATGTGCCGTCTGTAATTTCACTCATGTTCTTCGAACCCAGAAGGCCCACACCTAGTTCAGCAACCAGGACTCGCCTTTTCTGATGAGGAAACGAAACAGCCGACGTATTCGACTGCTTTTCATTGCGGCTATTCGTGTAAAGGTAGTGCTGTACGGTAATTGATAAAGGATAAAAGACGCCAGTACTCAATCGTACTTGGAATACGCCACGCATTCTACTTCTACGGGATATGGTGGAGGCGATATGAATGCGTATTTTGCCATACAATGACTTACGATGGCCAGCCGATGTACAAATCAGCGCTTTATCCTTCCCGAGAAATCTGGTACCAATTCACCGACCCGGAGGGATGGAAGGCCCGGTTGGCCTGGCCGGGAAATCCGAACCAGGAACTTGGCATGGACGGCTGCACGCGACAGTCAGCACATCCTCCGACTGCGCCACACGCGCCGCCCTACTGGTGGATCGTATAAGGTGCATTTTTAAATTAGTGAACTTTTGAATGAAATGAAATTTTGAAAAAATTTCGTTCGTTACCCGTGTATTGGGCTGTTCGATAACTGTTATCCTTTTTGCTCACAGATAGTGTGAAATGCATATTTTTATATAGATCTCACTTAATAATGTTCATTGCTAATATATATTTAATTTCACTTTGAAAAATATAAAAAGCGAAATTAGTTATCAAACAACCCAATAGTGCACTCCACTCTTCTTTTCCCAAAAACCCTTCTGGACAAATACAATAAGTGTGCATAGTAATCATTTCTGACTTGGAAATGGTTATTTTCTATTATATGGTATTACAAGGGCACGTGGTAGCGCAGTCGGAGGAGGCTCCGGCTGTCGTCTGCACCAAGAATCCGGCTCTTGGCTCGGGTTCCCCGCTCATGCGAAGCAATCCTTATATTCCAACGGGGTAGGTGGGTTATAGTAGACTTGCCTGGAAAGAACAAAATACTGAATTGTCCTATTTTAGATTTGCTATGCACGTCAGAAAGTTTTAGGCATCCTTATCGGCTTAAGTTTGGGTTGGATCGCCTTCTTCAGAGCTTGAAAAAGGGTCAAATCAGTTAGGAGTTACCCCGTCAGATATCTTCTCAACCTTATAAAATTCGATGTCAAATATTTGAAAGCATGTTCAATGAAGGGAATCCAACTACCGTACCTCCCCATATTTCACTGAAGGAACCGCACAGGGTGATCAGGGGTCCGGGACAGCAACTACGTCACTTGTCAAATTATAGCGTGCGATATGTGAAGTACGGCATGAGCTCGCTCTTATCTACAGGCACCTCCCCTTCCGTTTGACTTCGACGTTCCTGGAATAGGTCCAGAACGCCTTGAATAAAGTAAACAAATTTGGCCTATACAAGGAATTCAAAGAGAGGACTATCTCACAAGCTTGTGTGAAAATTGACCCCATCCTAGAGATGCCTTGCTAAGACCGTGCTCACAAAACCATGCAAAGTATCTCATGCACGCTCAAGGCGCAAAATCCCGAGGTGTACCAGATGTTTAGTCCCTCTGATTTCTACCACTGCACTTTGAGACCTTGTTGTCGGCATCTGTGGCCGGCGCCGTCACGTTAATTGAATTAGAGTGTTGCCCTCGATTGTGTAACTAATGGACTCATACGGCGGTGCTGCGTTGCTAAGATGCTACTTCGAAAATGGCTTTTTTTCTCCCTTCCTTCTATTAGGTTGCCGGAAACATTTCAGCTTCTTGTGTCACTATTTTTCATTCGTCTATTATTAATCAAAAATTCAACTTGCATTGCGCACTATTGGTTCTTCCTGTACAGAGTTTTTCGCTCTATCTGACTAAGTAATTTGTATTTCATCGTTGTTTTGTACTCTTGTTTCAAGGGCTTATTGGAGTATGTCGAGTGAGCAATTTCGGACGATATTTTATTTTAACTTCAAATTGGAACAATCTACAGCCGAGACAGCTCAACAATTAAGCCCCCAACCAAGTGTTCGGGCCTAATAGTGTTGGGAGAAAGCACGTGCGCCGGTGGTTCAGTGAATTTCGGACCGGAGATTTCAGCTTCGAGATGACCCCGTTGCGGTCGACCTAGAGCAATCCTGGACGACGAGATGAAGGAAAGTGGAGGCTGAACCATCTCAAACAATTCGCGGGATCGTGGAAGAGCTAAGCGTCAGTAAAACTGCTGTTGCGGATCCTTTGAAAGGCCTTGAGAAGATGAAGAAGCTCGAAAAGTGGGTACCCCAGGAGTTGAGTGAGCGGCAAAAATTGTCACGTTTCGAGATTTGTTCTTTTCCACTTTTACGCAACAAAACTGACCCATTTTTGGAGCGATATTTTTCTTGCTTACTCTGTTGGAAATTTACTTATCACAATTGATTAGGGAACAGAAAAAGCATCTGTAAAACCGACGACAGCAGCACATAAAATAGGGCAAGAAGTGATGAGCCGTCGATGGCTCTTATTGCCCCATGAGGACAGACACGTATGAGCCACCGTGGCTCATATTTATTTATTTGCTTATTTATTTCTTTATTTACGTGTCATGAACAACATAAAATAGATCAACAAGACAAATCACAAACAAACGAAGACAATGAGCAGAATCATCGAGAATCATTCCAGTAAGCTCAATTCAGATGACAGTCGAACATTTTTAAGAAACATTTGCAATCTACGGTACAAAATCCTATTTACTTAGCATGATAAGTTCCGACCCTGCCTTAATTGGGGAAAAGCGATGCCGAAACCTAGTTCTGACTTTTGGTTGCAAAAGCTTGCGGCGACTTCATCGGGTGAATGTGCTCCTCTCCTCTACGAACAGATCGAGTATGAGATTGCACTTACCGTACAAAATTTTGTGCAACATTAGGATAAAGGATAAAGGACGGCGTTACTCAATCCCCTTTGAGATGCGCCAGCGCATTCTACTTCTACGGGATGTCGTGGAGGCGACATGAATGCGTAATAGGCCATACAATGACTTGCGGTGGCTACCCGATGAACAAGTCAGCGCTTTATCCTTCCCAGAGAAGTCTGGTACCAATTCACCTACACCGGAGGGATGGACCGCTTGGTTGACCTGGGCGGGAAATCCGAACCAGGAACCTGGTATCGGGTGCACGCGGCAGTCGCGCCTCCTCCGACTGCGCTACACGCGCCCGTGCAACGTTACGAGGTCAAAATTCTTTCTTCGGAACTGAAGAGTTCCAGCCCTAGGTTAGCATTCCGGCAGCGGCAGAGAGGACGCGATCATAGAGAAAACCAACGGAAACGTTTCTAGTAGAATTATTCTGAACAAATTCCATCTTCTTAAGCAATTTCCTTGTGTGCGGGTTGAACACTACACTACCATATTCGAGCATCGGTCTGACATACGCTTTGTAACCGCGCATTAAAACG
>CANDYH010000535.1:0-19303 GCA_947396885.1 Heligmosomoides polygyrus polygyrus | reverse complement strand
ATACGGGGCGGGGGGGGGGTTCGATTTTTGGCACGTATTTTTGCAACAAGAATTCGAACCCCACCCGCCCCCTATGAAGACCTCCCTGGTGAAAACAGTTTCTGGTATTGTTGGAAAGCGCTTTTCGTCTCGTTTTCAAAAAGCTATTAAATCTTTTAAAATTCGAAAAACTTACCGGGATATAATTATTTACACAAAATCACTTCAATTTTTTTCGCTCAAAAATCGAAGGCCTCAGCCACGTATGAAGATCTACTTCTTGAAAACAGATTTGTATACTATGTAAAGGCTCTTTACTTCTGGTTTCTAAAAATGCTTCGGCTTTTTTCAAATTATGGAAACTTACCGAGTTATAGTCATTTTTGTGAACGTCGAATTTCGTCGCTCCCGTGACGTCGGTGCCATATCGACCAGTGGTCGATCCAATCTATTCGTTTCAGAAAACCAGGATTTTTACACTGTGCATTGAACAAGACCTGTTAATTCTTGTGGCAAGATTTCAACTGTGTGCGCGATTTGGTTCAGGTAAAAAAATTATTTTTCATGAAACATGAGAATTTGCAAATCGATCTTCCCTGATCATATCGGAGATCGCTGCGAAGAAGCTTAGTTTATGATTGTATATTAATCACATCTTGAACTCTAAGATGGCACAGTTTTCACTCTCTGATGCTCTTCCTCCAGAAGGTAGAATTTTTTTTTTGCCGCGAGAAGTCCATCCTTCAGTGGCGATCGGTGATATAGGATAACGCAAAGGCTCCACGTAACCTACCATATTTCGGAGTTTGTGCGAAAACTCTGAAAAATTCATAAAGCTTTTAAAACAATAAGAAGTGTGGGTTCTACGCTTTAAAAAGCAGGCTGTAAAAATAGCGGCCTACATGTAATTAACGGTGTCGAAAAATTTCGGCAAATCATACAAATCGGAGCGTCTATTCATACAGTGGATCCTTTCAGAAAAACAGGTTTTATTACCGTTGTCAAACTGTGGATTAAAACTTTACAACTCCACTTTCTGATGCTGTTTCCTGCAGAAGAAAGAAAATTAGTTCCGTGACAAGTCCATCCTCCGGTTGCCATTCGGTCATCGCTTCGAAGAGTGCTTCCAAAAATCTTGTAGGAAAAGCACTTATTTTTCCTTAGCAATTGACAATTCAAATTTTATAGACGGCAATTTAGGACGTAGATGTCGCTCGTTCAGGCAGAAAACTGTCGCGTCCGTGACTTCCTAAAAAAAAAACACTGAAAAATGGAAACTTCTCATTGACTCCAAATCTGGGTGCAGAAAATCTTTATTTTTAAAAGTAATACCATCTTTATTTGAAACATTTTTATATTAATTTCTACAACTTTGCGGGACGAATGAGAGACTCCACGCCTTCGTAGGCATTCCTGGAAAATCCATCCTACGGTTGCCGTTCCGTCATCGCTTCCGAGTGACTAAAAAAATTTGTTGACAAAGCACTCACTTCAGCTTTAGAATTTAACACTCGGCATTGTACAGAGTACAATTTCGAATGCAGATGTTGCTTCTTCACGTACAAAAATGTGCCGTGTCCACGAGATGCTCGGAAAGCCTGAAAAGTTGAACTCGTTGTGACTAATTTGACAACTGCTCTCAAAAGTGCTTTACTTTCAACTGTAAACAAACAAAATATTATTATCAAAAGATTACATACACAAAACCTTTATCAGCGTTTTTTCTAACAAATTACTAAATTAAACAGTTACTTAGTATCACTCTTTCTTGAACTAATCTGACACAGTCGATGCTGCACCTGGAAAGAAGGACCTATTAAGCGGTACAAAAACCGCATAAAAAATTTAAAAAATTCGGTGCGGATAGGAAATAAAACGGTGGTTTGCACAAGGGGGGGATCGTACCAGACCCACTCTGGGAGGGGGGGGGGGTCGTAAATTTTCGGCAAAAATCGAACCCCATGCTTGACCCTGCCTAGAGCATTCCTGGACGACGAGTCAAAGGAATTGGATGCTGAACCATCCCAAGCAGTTCGCGGGTTCGCGGAAGAGCTCTGCGTATGCTTTAAAACGCCTTGGTGAAGTGAAAAACTCGAAAATTGTGTGCCCCACGAGTTGAGCTGGCGGAAAAAATTGTCGCCTTTCGAGATTCGTTTTTCTCTTCTTTTACGCAACAAATCTGACCCGTTTTGGATCGAGCCTTCACGTGTGATGAAAAGTGGATTCTGTGTGTAAACAGGCAACGTTCCGGACAGTTGTTGGACGCCGACGAAGCTCCTTGGCATTTTCCAAAGGCGAACCTTCACCAAAAAAAGGTAATGTGGCGACCGGCAGCTGGTGTGATCCATTGCAACTTTTTGGCACCAGGCCAAACGATTGCAGCGTTTTCCTTCTGTAAGGAAATCGACGAAATGCACCAAAGACGAAATGTGTCAACTTCAGCCAGCATTGGTCAACAGAAGAGGCCCCGTTCTTTTGCACGGTAACGCCCGCCCACGCGTTTCACAAATCACTATTCGAAAATTGAACGAATGAAGAGTCGAAGTTCTGCCTCATCCGCCATATTCTCCGGACCTCTCACCAACCGATCACCTTTCAAACACTTTCAGAACTTTTCGCTGCTAAAACCTTCACCAATCAGGACCAAACTACAACAGCTTTCGTGGATATTGTTGACTCACGAGAACCTGATTTTTTCGCTGACGGAATAAGTCGACAGGTGGCCCATTGCCAAAATTGTGCTGATTCGAACGGTGCTTATTTCGACTAAATCCTATAAGATTTGATAGAGTTATGGTAGTTCAAAGTGTAGCACTCAAAACGTTGAGAACTTTCCGAACAATCTAATAATTAGCAGAAAAGGAGCGCGTACAAATAGGCGGTCAATACGACACAGTGATTGAAACGCAAAATACTAAGGAGCACCTTGGAGAGAACTGTCAATCAGAAATTTGCAATGCTTTACAGAGTTTAGTAAGATATTTTCCTTCGAAAGTTGTTGTATGTGACTGAAGGATGTATGCTCCTGCTTAGAGTGGCATAGCTGGGTGCAGGCAGGGAGAGGGGGGAGGGGGCTCCCTGCCTGCACCCAGCTATGCCAACATACATAGTTGAAGGCATGCGACAGCGTTCCTACCGTGCTGTATCTATAGGCGTGTTTGGTTACACTTTATTACCAGTGCCAACGAAAGTGCATGCTAATGACTGCACACGGAGTGTTTCGTATGACTTGGCATCCCTTGAATCTGACAACACTGGAACTTTCTATACTCCACCACTTGTCAGGCGCTTTAGTATGAGAAAGACGTCGTTTTGAAAGGTTACGAAACCTGTTAGATGTTTTGTAGGAGTTAAAGAGTTTATTAAACTCTTTTTCGTGAGAAACGAAAAGCCCGATTTTCGCTTTCTGGAATGAATCTCGAAAACGCCGAGATGCAGCACTAAATTATTGACAAAAGTCACTTTAAACGAAAAATACATAACGTAAAAATAGTGGAAGGCCTTGCCCATAGTAGACGGTCATTCTGAGGAATAGGCGCAGGAAAAGCCCCAATGACTTTTTATATGTTAGCCCAAGGTTGGGAGCATTAGACAGAAACCTACTAAGCAGCCTCCTTGCACAAAAGAAAGAAAGAGATTCACTTAAGCTGTGCTTTACGGGTTCCAACTGTAAGTAGTGTTTGTTTGTTTTTTCGTAGGGGCCGAATCAGAGATGAGCGCATTAGCTGCTAACCGTTATCCGTTATCCGGCTTCTGGCGTGTTTCGGTCTATCCGGGTTGCTATTCGCCATTTTGGACCGGATAACGAACAACAAACTAGCTCACTCCTCAAGTTGGAACGGGATGGTGGATGGTCTGCGTAGACTATAATTCACAATCATAAGAGTGGTCGTGAACAAAACAGAGGACATTTTATTAGTCTGTCACATAAGTTCTGTCCGATTCCGATAGGCGTTTCTTTGTGATTGTTTCTTTCACGAATAGAGAAGTTAATTATACATATGTTGTATACTGTTTTGTAGCGCTTGTTTCGCATTATAAAACTTATTATAATGTTTTTAACAAGTCGTGAGCATAGCATCGTTTAAGATGCTGGACGAAACCATGGAAAAATGCACTTCCGGGTAATAACGCTTCATGAGATCAAATTTTGCCACTGTGTGAGCGGGGCAACTCAAAACATTAAGATGGCATGGGGAGTGGACTCCGCTAACGAATGAACCGTGCGCAGATGGTACCAGAAGTTCCGTATTGGAGACGCGGATCTCGAAGACAAGGACCGTTCAGGATGACAACCCGAGTGATGGTCGTTTGAAAGAGAGAAAGCCGATCCGCGAGAAACTGTGCTTGGGATGGGTAAAGAACTTGGACTCAGTAGTACAACCATTTTGAGGCACGCTGATACTATAGGCAAGTTGGAAAAGCTGGATAAGTGGGTGCGCCACGAACTCACTGAGGAGCAGTCTGCAGATTCCTTCCTTATTGTAAGGAACGAAAACGATCCTTTTCTCGACCGGGTAATTGCCTATGACGAAAAGTGGATCGCGTACGACAGTCGACGAAGATCAGCGCAATGGCTGGATAAGGAAGAACCGCCGAAACATCTTCCTAAACCTAGTCATCATCGAAAATGGTCATGCTCACTGTTTGGTGGTCCGCGACTGGTATTATCCACTACGACTTCTTGAAGCCTGGTGAAGCCATCTCGGCAGAGACGTACTGTCGTGAATTAGAGTGGTTCACCAGAAATGCTTTGCTTGAAATGCGGCCTTTCACTGATGAATTAAAGAGACCAATCCTTCTTCATGACAACGCCCGTCCGCATGTCTCGCATCTGACCATCGAAAAATTTAATCTGCTAAGGTATGAAGTTCTGCATCCCGCCTATTCACCGGACCTAGTCCCGACGGACTTTCATCTTTTCAAGTATCTCGATGGTTTTCCCGAGGAGAACAACTTTTCAAATGAAGCAGATATCGAAATTGCCTTTAAGTGTTTCATTGCTTCTAGGTATTTAGATTTCTTCCGAAATGGAATTAATGCTCTTGTGTATCGTTGGCAGAAGTGCATTGATTGTAACGGCTTTTACTTTGATTAAAAAACTTTTTCTGCTGAGATGTTACACCGCAAATTTGCCGTCGAAAATCGGACAGAACTTTGTGACAACCTAGTAATTCAGAGTGGCTATTTGGGGCAATTTCTCACGTGGACTCAGGTGAGTTGAAGGGATGCCTAATTCGCACCTCTTCAGGGTGGTTAAACTTGCACCGCACATGTGAGGAACCTACCTAGTCATTGGATTGATCAGCGGCTGTCTACCGCAAGTCTTGTCCAGACCAACAACCCATGAAAGGTGTCTAGATAACATGATCTTTAGAGGTAGAGGGCCTGTCGCATCCTAAGAAGCATGCGGTTTGGCAGCGGGCTCTGCATCCTACCCTTCCCAAGATGAGGTGTGTTCGATTTGATTCCATGCGATAAAGGGATGCATTTAGAGATAGCTGTCGTAAAGCATCAAGCAAATGCACTGAATTAGTAATGAATACGAGCAACACCGGAGTGGGTTTAACCAAGATAAACGGAGAAAGTGATGTTCGTGCAATAACTTGGGTTTTTTTAAATATTAGGTTGGTGCACAAGTTCTCGGACATTTGATCCCTCTTGAATTGAAAGCGCATTTTCCCACCAAATTTCTCACATGTGTCAACGCGTAAATGATCGATCGATAGAGAAAGGAAGGGGCTACCAAACTGTTCCTAACATTTACTTCTGCGTTGTTAACGTCAGCTATTATGGCTAAGCAATTCATCCCAACTGTGACGCATATTCGGCACGTCATGTTATTCCTGCATCAATCTGGCCTTAATGCCAACGAATCGTATCACCGCTTGAAGGATGTTTACAACGAGAGTGCTCCTGCTCGAAGTACTGTGTACCAGTGGTTCTCGAAGTTTGCAGTTGGTGAATTCTCCGTTGAAGGTAATGAACGTGAAGGGCGCCCGATGACACTGGATTTGGATGGCCTCCGAAGTAGAATGGAAGCGGACCCATACCAAACCACTCGCCAACTATCAAGCACTCTTGGTGTTAGTCACTCAACAGTCGTTCGAGGATTGAAGTCGAATGGCAAGGTGCAAAAATTGGGTCGCTGGGTACCTCACGACTTGACACAACATGACATGGATCGTAGAGTCGATGTCGCTCTGTTTCTCCTTACCCTCAGACGTACCCACGGATGGCTGGACAACCTTGTCATTGGGGATGAGAAGTGGATACTCTACTCTAATTATCACCGGCGTGCACAGTGGGTTGACGCAACTGGAGAGGCAGAGGACGTTCCGAAACCCGACCTTCACGTGAAAAAGGTGATGCTATGCATTTGGTGGAGCGTTCTTAGCGTAGAGTACTGGGAGCTGCTGGACGAAGGGATAACAGTGGCGGCAGAGGTTTACGTCAACCAAATGAGGAAGTTGAGGGCCCACCTTCAAACCACACGTGGAGAGCAAGTGAAGGTGTATTTTCAACACGACAACGCTAGACCGCATATTGCTAGAGCGACGGCGACCGAGTTGGCGGACTGCGGATGGACCGTTCTTCCACATCCACCTTACTCATCGGATCTCGCTCCTTCTGATTATCCTTTGTTTTCAAGCCTCCAACGCTTTTTGTACGGCCAGCAATTTAAGAACCGAGAGGATGTCAAGGAGGCACTGCTCACATTTTTCGAATCACAACCGGCCACGTTTTGGAGAAAAGGCATCCATGACTTACCAGAACGTTGGCGAAAGACAGCTGATGTAAAGGGTGGTTACTTCAAATGATCTGATATTGTTGTTCGCATGTTGTGATAATAAATATTTCATGCCATAAATATCCGAGAACCTATGCACCAACTTAATAGAAAGGGTTCAAGGCATTTTTCGTCCATCTCGCGCTGATCATAGTGCTGATCATCGAAATGTTAGGGCTTTGGTCTTCCCTATTAAAAATCTCAATGATGCAATAAAACTATACTAAGTTATCTTCCCATCACGCATATTGCAAAACATTAAGCTTCGTTTTGACTTCTGAGTTTTTAGTGCACTTCCGGATGTTATAAAACTGTTTAAATGTGTATTTAAACCACAACGGCTCATCTTCGACAGGATGTCGCAAAGGTTATTTGAATGCGAATTTGGAAGAGAGAATGACTTGTGGTGGTCACTCGATGAATAACTCAATGCTGTACCCCTTCCAGAGAAGTCCGCTACCAGTTCACCGACCTCGGGGGGATGTAAGGCTTGGTTGGCCCGGGCCAGCAAGTGGATCTCCATAAGAAAAGAACAGTGAGGGGACCAGGCGTCCGAATTCAGAACTTGTGCCACCAAGGTCGCGTAACGAGCGTCTGGATTCGGAAATCGTATCAGCAGTCGTCTGTAATGAGTGCTGCTAAGCATGTGAACGATTGTAGGCCAGCCTGGTGGACAGAAGTACTGAGCAGCACAAACCAATGACGATACTGGACGTTACGGAGAGAATTTCTGTGATGAACGTACGGAAGTGGAGAACGGCTTCATGTCGTCAAGCTATGCAGCAGAATCTAGATGTTAGCGGATTTTATGCTCTTCAAAAATTGCTCTCCGTAGATTAGTGACGCTCCAAATTCGCGCGCATAGCACTTGTAGTATATACTACTTTCGCGTCGAATTTGACACTTTTCAAACCAAATTCGACACTTTTCATGACAAATTGAACACTCCTATAAGCTAACTTATGACTTTCAAAATTAAAACGAACTCTTCCAAATTAAAATGAGCTTCTTCTGCATAAAATTAGAGATTCCCCAAAAATGTTAGAATGCTTTTTTGTTCAAGGAAATTTTTAATATAACTTTCTTTGAAGTAGCTCCCAACGTCTCTCTTCTTGAAGCCTCGGCATTGTAAGTTGTTACTGTTTGTATATTTATGCTACACGAGGTTCTTAGGTAGAAAACTTTATTCAGCAGTGGCTGACGTTTCGACGTTTCGTCGTCTTCAGAGGCCTTAAACATGGTGTGAAGGTTAGATTTGCGCTCTACTCCACAAAGCGCCTCAACCACTCTAGCGACCTACTTCTATAAACGCCCGAAGAGACCAAATGAGAGGACAAACTCACAAATGTTCACCGTTAAGGGAATATGTTCGCCCTGTGACCAGTAGAGAGAACCACACTGCGGATATCGCTCTCTGATCATTCTACAGTTCACTATGAGGCACAAACGGCAAGAAGTCACTTGTTACAGCTAAACACTCATTTCGGTTGTTCATTAGTGCATTTCTCGTAAAAATCCAGAATGCTTCCAAAGCTTTTCATGCTGAGATATCACTCTCAATGGCCAAGTGGGCTGGATTGCAATCCACGTCTTTTGTTGGCTAAATATTCTTTTACGCGTACCGCCAGAGCTCTTCCTGTTTTCCCAATGTATTTTGCGTCACAGCTCAAACACTCGATTTGATGAATTGCTCCTATCTTTGAGCAATCTCCAAAACTACCGTTTTGACAAATACAACAGCTCTCCGACATGCACTGCTTGTCATAGAGTCGATTTCTGGCCAGCTGCCGTCTGATACTGTCTCCAGGAACGTTCACCAAGACGATATCGTCCTGCAGCTGCGCCGTAAAAAGAACTCTTTGAATGTCAGCAGTAACTCTGTCGGAGATGAAAGGAAGAACGAGAGGCATTCTATCCATACGGGCTCATTTGTTCTCTTCGAGTGTTTATAGAAGGAGGTCGAAAATGCTAGACTGGTTGAGGCGCTTGGTGGAGTAGAGCGCAAATCTAACCTTCACACCATGTTTAGGCCACTGAAGATGACGGAACGTCGAAACGTCAGGCCCTGCTTAATAAAGTTGTCCACCTAAGAACCTAGTGTAGCACAAATATACTGACAGTTTCTTTGAAGTTTCAATTTACTTCCCAATAAGAGAAAACATGGTTTTAAATTTTATGGAAATTTTATTTTCCGAGGAAAAACAATGAAGCTTGTTTTGAAGAGCAGGAAGGAAGCCATTTTATATTGCCAAACCAGAGATTGTCCACGCCCTCGTCGAAAACTTTTTATTCGATTGACGGCAAAATTTCTGTTTGCATGCAGTTTCACATCTGCAAGTGGTGCAGCACAAACAATTCTGAAAAACCACACATATCCTAACTTTTTTGCTGCACGTAAGCAGTATTTATACAATCAATCAAGTAAACATGGCGTTGAACTTTTTGAGTGGATGGCGCGATCCAGTCTTTTTATACGCGACATGATTGCTGCTTTGCTGCGCCTTAACACTTAACAAATTCAATTTATTATTTTTTCTCGGAAATATTTATCAAAAAAATCATCCTAAGTTTTCCTTGAACAAAAGTTGTTCTTACCATCTTGGAGAGTCTGTAGTTTAACCTGTAAGAAGCTCGCCTCGATTTGAAAGACATTCAGTTTGATTTAAACGTTTACAGGCTAGCTTAGAAGAATGTTCAAATTGACGTGATAAGTGTCCAGTTTGTTTTGAAAAGTGTCCAATTTGGTTTGAAAGGTGTCCAATTCGACATGAAAGTGGTATATATTATACAGGGTGTCTCATAAATTGTATACACTGTTTGAAAGGTGATAACTTTGTTCGTAGTAAAGATACTAAAAAAGTTAAGGGCTTATACAAAAGCTTAAGGAGATAGAAATTTTTATGAGAGGCACGGAGTGCGCCATGCACCCGTCCGAAGTTTTCCATTTTACACTCGACTGATTGTGTTTCGCTTGAATACATATTATAATTTCTTCACAAAGTGGCCGTTTCGATTGATTTGTGTTTATTTTAAAGTTCAAAACTTAACTACATACACATTATAGCTTGCGAAAAATGGAGGGTCTTCTAACAAATAAAGGTAGTATGTGGAGGGTTGTAATATTGCTGCTAATAAAGCATTTGGAGATACTTGAAACTCACATCTAGGCGCAGGACAACGGGATTACTGTGGCGTGCAAATAGTCAAGATTTCGCCCTGCTCCTGCACGAAACCTTGCATTCCAGACTCGATTGTGCATAGGCTAAATGCTTATTACAATCTGTGTTGCTACTTGGTCACGTTAACATGTGCTGTGCTTCTTTAAAAGTCTTGAACTTGACAACCTCGTGAGGGACACGTTACATGCAAGTTTATTGATTACACGATTTAAATGTGAGCAGTAGCCGCACTTTACATGACGCATTCTGTGGACGAATGAAGCAACATTTAAGCTGAATGGAGAGGTTAGTTGGCATAACTGCAGCTACTGGACGGAAAACGTTAAAAGAAGAGCAGCACAGGTTAATGTGACCAAGTAGCAACAAGATTGTAACAAGCATTCAGCCCATGCACAATCGAGTCTGGAATGCAAGGTTTTAGGCAGGAGCATGGCGCAATCTTGACTATTTGCACGCCACAGTAATCCCGTCGCCCTCCGCTTTCATGTGAGCCTCAAACATATCATTTTCAAATCAAATTGGACACTTTTCACGTCAAATTGGACACCCTTCTAAGTCGCCTTAGACGTTTGAAAATTGTTTCGTTTGAATTCAAAGAGAACTCTTCCGAATTGACACAACCTTCATACAGGTTGAAGTACAATTACAGACTCAATAAAATGATTAGAAAAATTTGTTGTTCAAGGAAAATTTAGAATAACTTTTTTGATTTAAGCTGTCACAACGATGTTTTGTTGCGATCAAACCTTCTAGCGCCAGGCGGAACTCGAACCCGCACCTCCCTCTGACCGGTCGGGAATCTCTACGCCATTACACGGTGCGGGTTCGAGTCCCGACTGGCGCTAGAAGTTTTGATCGCAACAAAACATCGTTGTGACAGCTTACAACCTTGATACCAGCCAATTGAGGCTTAAAGAAACTGATTTGAATTTTTTTATTTATTTTACTTTAGCTGCCCAAATGACTGCAATAATTTTGTAAAATTTTTACTTTTGGAGAAAAAAATAACAAATTAAAATTTGTTTTAAAGCGCAGCAGAGCAGCAGCCATATATTGCTCTAAAATACCAGATTGCACTATGCACTTTAAAAGCTCGTCGCGATTTTTATTTGGTTGATAGTGTACATGCTGTTTAAATGGGACAACGAGGCATGTGCGTTCTTAAAAATTGCACTTGTTGCATTGTCTACAGTTTTTTGTCTGACGAAAATTTCAGTATGATTTTTTAAACCTTTAATTTACTTGCCTAATAATTGAACTCTTTGTTTGAAATTTTATAATTTTACAATGTTACAATTGTTAAGAACGCACATATTTCGTTGTTTCGTGTAAACAGCATTTACACCATCAATCAAATGAAAATCGCGACGAGCGGCGCAATCAGATATATTATAGCACTATATTGTTGCTACTTTGCTGCGCTTTAAAACAAAATTTAATTTGTTATCTTCTATCCAAAAGAAAAAATTTTATAAAATTATTACATTCATTTGGGCAGCTAAAGTAAAAAATTTCAAAAAGTTATTCTAAATTTTCCTTGAACAAAATTTTTTTCTAACCATCTTATAGAGTCTGTAGTTCAACTGTATGAAGGTTGTTTCAGCTCGGAAGAGTTTTCTTTGATTGTAAAAGTCTTAGGCGAGCTTAGAAGAGTGTCCAAATTGACGTGAATAGTGTGCAATTTAGTTTGAAAAGTGTCCGATTCGTACTGAAAATGGTATATCTCCAAATGCTTTACTTGCAGCAATGTTACAATCCTTCACATGGTACCTTATTTTTAGAATACTCTCCATTCTTTGCAAGCTATAATGTGTAATTATGTTTTAATCTCTAAGTACAAATCAATCGAAACGGCTACTTCGGGAAGAAATTATAACATGTATTCAAGCGGAACACAATCAATCGAGTGTAAAATCGAAAATTTCAGACGAGTGCATGGTACATTCTATGCCTCTCATACGTCATAAAATTTCTATTTCCTTAAGCTTCCATAGGAGCCCTTAACTTCTTCAGTACCTTTACTATGAACAAAGTTATCACCTTTCAAACAGTGCATACATTTTTTTGAGACACCCTGTAGATAACAACACTCTTGACAGCCTAAATGTCAAAACACACTGAACATTAATACATTCAGATTAGAGAGAACACCGAACTACACTTCGGCATACCCCTCATTACCGCAGGAGTCTCGATACGGCGAAATTTAGTAAGTAACTTGTATTGTAGTTGCTGATCGCTCTGTAGATGAGTGCAGGCGTTCCTTCGAGAACGAACCACAAGCTCCAGAGCACTGCACTTGAGAATGTGGTTTCGAGACTATTGGAGAGAGTAACACTCCCCGCGTTTTTGACCCACATTGCCTGACAGTACGTGGAGATACCGTAATACTTTAGAACGTGGCTATTTGTAGAGCTCAACTCAAGGTTTTCAAAGGACTTGTCGTGGAATCAGCTAGCCCCTGCTCTTCTGCCCAAGCTACGCTTATTGCATGGAGATATTATGCTGTTCAAATGTTCCAGATGACCTCAGTAATATTAGGTTCTCTGGAAATTAATGCAGATTTTGGACCTCAAATTTTAAAACGACATATCGCAGCATATTCACAACTTTATCAATTGTAGTAAGAACCATTCGAGTCTACACATCATTGCCAACGAGATGCTGGCTTATTTATCCCTGCTGCACAATGTCCGGAGTTCTGGAGCAGATGAATTCGTCGAAGCCAGTATCCACCTGGGCTCAGTTATTGAAGCATTTCTCACTCAAGGACTTATCCAGATGCTTGAAGAAGTGATAGTCGGTTGGCGTAAGGTCCGGTGAATATGGTGGGTATGGTAGAGATTCGTAGCCCAACTCGTTCAACTTCTGCAGCGTCGGATGCGCAACATGTGGTCGCGCGTTGTCGTGGAGAAGGATCGGTCCTTTTTTATTGACCACTGCCGGGTGCATAAGTCGGAATTTCTCGTGCATTTCGTCGATCTGTTGGACGTACTTCTCTGCCGTCATTGTTTCGCCCGAATTCAAGAAGCTGTGGTGAATCAATCCAGATGCAGAGCATCAAACAGTTATCAACAGTTTCGATGTATCGGCTTCGGAAAATGCTGCGGAGCTCATCGCGGTCCAACCACTGAACCAATCGTCGCCGGTTATATTGAAGAATCCATTTCTCGTCACAAATTACGATACGGTCGAGAAAGGGGTCGTTCTTGCTGCGAACAAGCAGCGCTGACGACACTTCGAACCGACATTTTTTTGATGGTCGCTCAGCTCGTGTGGTATCCATTTATCTAACTTCTTCGTCTTTCCAATTTTCCGCAGCTGTTCCCAAACCCCTGATTTGCTTACGCAGAGTTCTTTCGCAAGTCCTCGAACGGTCACACGTGTATTTGCTTCCACCAAGGTCTTCAACTCGTAGTCTTCAATGCCCGAGCGACGTCCGCGACCTGCCTTATCCTCAAGATCAATTTCACCTCGACGACGAAATTGTTGAAACCAGCGCCTCACCGTGGATTCGTTAACACTTCTTTGGCCCATACCTGGTTCATGCCTCGAGTTGTTGCCGCCACAGTACGACCGAGCTTGAACTCATAGAAGTAAATCTGCCGAAACTGTTGCTTTGAGACGTCCAATTATAGCCTACAAAATCTGCCGTGAAGTAATCTATAATACAATGATGCACACTATTCCAAGGTAAAGTTCTGCCAAAATATTCCGCTCTAAAGTTTAAGTTTGGAAACCTGCCTTAGTTTCCGGACAACCTAATAATATGCTGCGGTGCCTTCGAAAGTTCCGCACGCTCAGCCAATTCGAATGTATCATGCGCAGTCATTCGAAATGACTGACATGATTGAACAGCTGATTTGTCGATCAATTCGCTGTAAGGTAGAAGATACACGTATAAATGTAGTATATAAAGCAATCTGCTGTTGTACACGACCGTCGAGGTCGTCCTCGTCTAGTCATTCGAATCCTGCTTCAAAGCTTCGTTTTCGGTCGTGATGCTAGTGCTGCTTCGAAAGCGAATACCACCCTCAGTCAACCTACCTGCCAGCAACATTTGCCACAGCTGGTTAGAACGACTTGCCATCAGTCCGACTATATATGAGGAAGCTAGTCCTTCCGTCTGTCCCTCTATCCGCCTGTCGTGCCCTCGTCCGCTTCGGAACAATCGATCCACGCCCAGATTAGAATAATGATATCAAGACATTACCAGAACTGAAATAATTAGGGTTTATACCATTTTCACGTCAAATTGGACGCTCCTCCAAGCAAGCTTGACGCTTTTGAATCAGTAGAAATCGCGATGGTCTAGTCGAGTGCATGAAGCGATCTCTTCCTTTAATGCACTAAATTATTGCTGCCCGTTGCGCTTTAAGATAAAATTTAACTCATCGTTTTACCTTAAAAATAGAATTTTTACAAAATTTGGATGAGTGCGTTGACAATTCGGGGTAGGTAAATTAAATAATTTCGAAGAGAGTTATACTAAATTGTCCTCCAACAGAAAGTTTTCCTAACCGTGTTAGAGAGTCTCTAGCTTAACGTGGAAGGAGCTTGTTTTCATTTCGAAAAGCTCGCTTTTCAAACTTCAAAAGTCTTAGGCTAGCTTAGAGAGTGTCCGATGTGATTTGAAAAGTGTCCATTTCGATGAAAATATTGAACATGGTATATATTAGGTTGTCCGATAAGTTTTCGGCGTTTATTTTGTGTTACTATTTTTTATTCGTCTATTATTAAAATAAAAATCCAACTTGCATTGCGCATTAATGGTTCTTTCTGTACAGAATTTTTCGTTCTATCGGACTATATTCTTATTATTAAATTATATACTGCGGGTTCATGTTTCAACGCTTTTATATTTTTGTTATTGAAGGGCTTCTTGAAGCATGTTCGAGGAGCAATACCGAACGACATCTTATTTCAACTTCAAATTTGGACGATCCGCAGCCGAGACAGCTCGACAAATTAATCAAGTGTGGGGGTCTAGTAGTGTTGGTGAAAGCACTGTCGCCAGTGGTTCAGTTAACTTCGGATCGGGGATTTCAGCTTTAAAGATGACATCCGTAGCGGTCGACCTAGAGTGATCCTGGACGACGAGTTGAAGGAACTGGTGGGAGCCGAGCCATCCTAAACAGCTCGCGGGATCGCGGAAGAGCTAGATGTCCGTAGAACTGCTGTTCCGGATACTTCGAAACGCCTTGGGAAGGTGAAGAAGCTTGAAAAGTGGGTGCCCCACGGGTTGAGTGTGCGGCAAAAATTGTCACGTTTCGAGATTTGCTCCTCCCTACTTTCACGCAACAAAACTGACCCGTTTTTGGACCGAATCATCACTTGTGATGAAAAATGGATTCTGTATGATAACAGGAGACGTTCCGGACAGGGGATGGACACCGACGAACCCCTAGGCATTCTCCAAAGGCGGACCTCCATCAAAAAAAGGTGATTGTCACTGTCTGGAGGTCGGCGGCTGGCGTGATCCATTACAACTTTTGGCACCAGGCCAAACAATCACAGCAGAGTCCTACTTAAGGAAATCGACGAAATTGCACTGAAAATTGCGTCAACTTCAACCAGCATTGGTCAACAAAAGTGGCCTGATTCTTTTACACGATAACGCCCGCCCGCACATTTCACGGATCACTACTCGAAAATTGAACGAATTTATTTATTTATTTATTTATTTATTTACTACATGGATAACCATGCAAAAGAAAAACAAGGTAAAACTAAACAAGTTAAAGTAATTCTAAACAGGAAAAAACAGAAAAAAACAGAACAGGCAACAAGTATCAACATAATACAGTTGAAAACTACTAAACTGCATCCTGAAGATATCGGTCAAGAAGTTTTTTATACTTCTTTAAGGAATTTGGTATAATGTGTTTTTTTTGATAACCTCAAAAAATCAGAGCCAGCACGGCAAGTGAAAAATTGAGACCTTACACTGTTTTTTGCTCCAGGAAACTGAATCTTCCACTGACCACCCCTTGTGTTCGATGAAGAAAAGGTATAGAACTCATGGAGGGGAATACGAGTAAGACCGTGTATCATCTTATATATCGCAATTAAATCATTTCTTCTCCTACGACGTTCAAGGGTATGTAGATTGAAGAATCTGTTTCGTGAAGCCGGTGAGGGGATGGTGTTGTAATCATACCCATGTAC
The DNA here is from genome assembly GCA_947396885.1 of Heligmosomoides polygyrus polygyrus. Taxonomy (NCBI): domain Eukaryota; kingdom Metazoa; phylum Nematoda; class Chromadorea; order Rhabditida; family Heligmosomidae; genus Heligmosomoides; species Heligmosomoides polygyrus. The sequence continues at coordinate 3,187 of CANDYH010000535.1, read as the reverse complement.
TCGTATCCATAGCTTTCTCGTGAAGCTGTTTTGTACAGATTCCAGCCTGGCAATTTCACGCTTATATTTGGGACTAAAAATTGTGGTGCCATATTCTAGAATTGGTCTAACATACGACTTATAGGCAATTAATAGGTGTTGTATTGAATTTGTTCGCAAACATTTGAAGAGGCTGTGCACAATTCGTTCAGCTTTTTTCGATATTGTTTCAATATGTTCCTTGAACGAAAGTTGGGTGTCCAAAATAAAGCCCAAATCACGCAGGGAAGTTGTACTACTAATATGCATCTTGTCAAGGTAGTAAGGATATCTACCTACCTGCTGCCCTAGATAAAGTACTTGTGACTTTTGCGGAGATAGTGGAAGTTCCCATTTTGATGACCAATCCGCAATTGCATTTATTGCTGATTGAAGAGAAAGATGGTCTTCTCGAAGAGCAATATTCTTATAAATTTTTATATCGTCAGCGAACATTTTACATGAAACACCAAGCTGATTAACTAAGGACGGAATTTCAGAGGTATATATAGAAAAGAGGATTGGGGACAAAACACCGCCCTGAGGAACACCACTTTTAATAGAATGACGTTCAGAGAATGCGTCATTTACCCTAACTTGAAAAGATCTACCAGATATAAAGTTTTTTATCCATAGAGTAATTCTATGATGGACACCTATATCCGTGAGCTTGACAATTAGTTTATCCAAAGGGACCTTGTCGAAGGCCTTCATAAAATCAAAATAAATTACATCCACATCAATTTTTTGTTCAAGAGATTTCGTCCAATCATTAAGCGTAGATAACATCAGTGTTTCAGTAGATTTACCTGAACGGAAACCATGTTGATCATTAGGGATAAGATTATTGGACTCGAGATATAATACAAGCGCTGTCTTGAGTTTTCTTTCAAAGACCCTAGCAAAAACTGATGTGATGCTAATTGGACGAAAGTTTGATACAAGTTGGTGAGGAGGCTTTTTTGGAATGGGTGTAACAAACGCATGTTTCCAACGGCATGGTACTTCACCAGTCATATAACTGGCATTAAATATGTGCTCAAGAGGGTAAGCAATCGCGATGGCAATTTTCCTGATAAAGTAGGACGGTACTTCATCCGGAGTAGTAGCAAAACTAGGTGGTAGCTTACAAAGTTCATTATAAATCTCCTCCTTATAGAACCAAACCGAACTTTCCATGCTGGAATTATTATTATTAACAGCAAAGGAGTCTATGTTGAAAGGACGTTCTGCAAAGGTCTTTTGAAAATATTTAGCTAGCATGGTAGCCTTTGTTGAGTCAGTTAATGCTACGACGCCGGTTTCGTCCTTCAGTGTGTGGATTCGCTCGGTACGTTTCAGTACAGAATTTAACAGTTTATAGAGAGATGACTTGTTGGGAGTATCGAGAGTTTTTCTCTCAACATACTTGTGGAATTTGTTTAAAAGTCGGTCGAATCTATTATTGATTTTTTGAAAACGGTGAAGGTTTTCAGAACTTGGGCAATGTTGATATGTCGACCATAGTTTTTCTTTCTGTTCAAAAAGTCTGACTAGGTTGGGAGGAAGTTTATTAAAGTGTACTGGTAACTTTTCGGTAGGTACTAGTTGGTCAATGCATTTATGGAGAATTGAGATAAAGAACTCGTACTTGCCATTCACAGTAACTTGTTCCTCAAGGAGTGTTCTCCAATCTATTGAAAGCAAATACTGACAGATAATGTCGTAGTTTGCTTTATGAAATGCTTTTTGAATTCGATACCTTGGTTTACTCAGTGAATAATCAGTTTTAAATGAAATGCTAGAATGATCGCTGGAACCTATTGGTGGCCCAATATTGATGTCTTTGACAAGTCCCAAACTGCTGCTGAGAACAATATCAAGCAGATGGTTATGTCGAGTGGGTGTCACAATGTTCTGATGAAGATTGCAAGATTGGCACATATCAACAAAACATTTTGATGCCATAGAAACTGAAGACGGATAATTTTTAGACCAATCAATATCTGGAAAATTGAAATCGCCGAGAACAAGGCATTGGGTTTTAGAAGAGCAGAGATCACTTAATACCTTGACAAGCATGATTGTGCTGTTTAGAGATGCAGAAGGAACCCTATAAACAGCAACAAGTCTCAAGGTTGTATCAGCTAAACTCAAATCGCAGCACAGTATTTCAAAGCTGTCAGCTACCGATTCGCACCATACAGTCTCAGAGTGGATGCCAGACCTAACGAGAATGAGCACACCACCACCTCTCTTGAGAGTCCTGTCGCATCTTATGTGGCAAAACTGGCCACACAAATCATTGAGAATTATGGCTGAATTTATGGAATCATGTAGCCACGTTTCTGTGATGACAATAATGTCTGAGTTTAATTTCCTGATGGTGAACTTTAACGGTAGTATGTTTTTCTGAATAGATCGTATGTTGCAATAAAGGAAACTTAGGTCTTTGACCAATATCCGAGGAGAGTTTAGCAGTTTCCCGTTGAAATATCCAGCTGAGTAGGCTGGTTGTTAGTGACGGTCACACCCAGAGATGCTCTTCGGGCTAACCTAGCTTCCCGATTGCGCTCCCTTTCCTCTTTTGTTAAGGAGGGACGTATATAGACACCCCTGCAGGAAAAAGAGCGCAACCAGGAAGCTCTCCTAAGCACCAAAGATTGGTAGAATGTGTTAGGAAGTACAACCTTTAAAAGACGTGGACGGCCTTCTTGAGGCTTTCCAAGTCGATATGTTAGTTGCGGAACACATTCTACATTTAGATGATCAAGAACATTTCTCACAGAATTAAAATCGTGGATGGCCCTTTCTGTAGATCTAGAATCAATAGACTCAGTGATGCCAGATATGACAACGGAACGGAGTCTTTCTTTTTCATCGACGGCCGACAAATTGCTAGCAGCAAAAGAATCACGTGGGGGGAACTGAGCCGCACTGCTCACTCTTCCAGCTTCAGCTAAGGCGGCCTTTAGAGCACCATTCTCTTCACGCAGATTAGCCACCTGTTCCTGCAGCTCTTGATTTTTGGTTAATACCAGATTGAGCTGCTGCTGAACAGTAAGCATATGGTTGAAGAGAATTTTAACAAAGGCAGGAGTCTTCTTATCTGCTTGGAGTTGTTCAAGCGCTAGCGCCACTTCATCTGCTCCATGTACTGCATCCGGATCTTCACCAGTGGTCGCAATTT
>CANDYH010000534.1:0-19135 GCA_947396885.1 Heligmosomoides polygyrus polygyrus | reverse complement strand
TTCACGGCGCACACCAAAGTTTCGCTGGGACAGAATGGAGCTAATCCTGAGTGGGGTGGCGAGGAATTTCTGATAACATTCTCCAAACGGCTCGAAATAGTCTTGAAAACGTCGCAGTTCCCAGTGAGAGAAGATAGAAGCGCAGGGGAGATGCGCTCGCCCACTCGATTGATAGGTTAGGTTCTGTGTGCATTGTGCACGGCGCACTCTCGGGGCATTTCCTGGCATGATAAAGCACTGGCGACGTACGCCATCTTTGAGATACTCCGAAAGCACGCATATCCTGGGAAATAAGCTGCTCTAATCGCCCGTCCAGCCAATTTTGGACCACCCACGGCGAAAATACGGGTGTTCCGGTAAAGTTTAACACATGTTTGTGTAGATCTCGAAGAGGCGAATCGAATGGTACCAACCTTTATTCAAGAAACCTAAAACTGAAGGAGTTATGAGCGTGCGAGCTTTGCGACGCTATGTTGGCGTTTTTTCGCCCACTTTTGACCGTGCGGCGCGAGCGGTATTGTATAACCATCTTGGAGAGTCTGTAGTTTAAGAAAGTCGTTTTAACTTTGAAGACGTTCACATTGATTTCAAAAGCGTCAAATCTATTTAGAAGAGTGTCCAATTTAACGTGAAAATGGTATATATTTAATGCATTTACTTGGAAAAATGAAATAGAAAAACTAGTGGATGCATCTGGATAATTTGGCTGTCCAGCAAAGGAGTTTTCAGAACTAGAAAATATTCGCAATTGTTTTTGTCTTACTGGCCAATTCCCAACTACTTTTGCTCGTGATAAGAGCTGAGAGTAGCAGCCGTTCTATGAGCGAACGTACGGGCTATATATTTTGCAAAAAATATTGTTCACGCAAAAATGACTGTGGTCGCCGTTTGGTAGAATTTATATATTAGAACATTCTAAGTAACGTTGAACAAGCATGACAGCGTGGAACACCCCTCAGGCGCTCATTATCTGGTAGTAGCCACTAATCGAGTGGAAAGTTTGGTTAGGTGACAAGAGAACGTCTATCGAAACAATGACAGTCCTTTTGAGAAATTGAGCGTCCAGAAGCTAGGCGAATTCGGCGTGGAAACACTTGCGTTGCTGTACTGCGGCGCCGATGTTTCCAAAATTAAAAGCTCTCTCACTAAATTCCTCCCAGTTATTTATCAGAGAACAAGCATAACAATGGAGAGCTGCATGATTTGGTTCTCAAACAGAAGAGCATTCACAAGTAGAACGAACTCGCGGTCGCTTTCTTCAGTCACTAGCTATTATACGATTTCACAATACATAGATTGGTAACTAAGTTCGTGGGCGCGTGTAGCGCAGTCGGAGGAGGCGCCAGCTGTCGCGTGCACCCGATGCCAGGTTCCTGGTTCGGGTTTTCTGCCCAGGCCAACCAAGCCTTCCACTAGTCGGTGAATTGGTGTCAGACTTGTCTGGGAAGGATAGAGCGCTGACTTGTTCATCGGCTGGCCACCGCAAGTTATTGTATGGCCAAATACGCATTCAAGTCACCTCCACGACATCACGTACAAGTAGAATGCGTGGCGCATCCCAAAAGGGATGGAGTAACGCCGTCCTTTATCCTTCATCCTTAACTAAGTTCGTAGACTCTCGAGAATCCTCAACAAAAGTATTTATTAACAAATAACAAATGGCAATCTTTAATCAAAATAAGATCCCATGAAACGCAGAAGTGCTTCCCGTTTATCAATTAGCGGGTCTATCCCACGGCTGTAGAATTCTTGCGCTTTTAAGGTCGAGAATCCATGTAGGTGCATTTTGATAGGGTACATAATAATAAATCGTCTTCCAACCATGAAGAGTGCACCGAGCTAAAAAGAGAGTAGACACTCGGCGCTGAGTCGGGCTGTAAGGTGGATAAGTTACACGCTTCCAGCCAAGGTCTTCAATTTTTTGAAGTGTCCGATTCGCGAAGCGCTCTCCGTTTGGTGGTGTTAAGAAGGTGTTAACCTCTGGGATATCATCAAGAGCGGCATTGATGCTGAAATCGACTGTTCTCAACATGGCCGTGAGCAGGCTAGAATCGGTTCACAGAGTTTTTCAGGAGCGGAATTAGCTTTCAGCAAGATAACGCCAGATCAGACGCGGACGCTTCAAAAAACCGAAGACCTTAGGTGGAAGCGTCTAACTCATCCACCTTACAGCCCATTCTGTGCGCCGAGTGACTGTCATTTTTTTAGCTCGCTGCAGCAGTTCTTGGTTGGAAGTCGAATTATTAATGTGGACTAGGCCAAAATACACCTGCAAGGATTCTTGGCCTCAAAAGCAGAAGAAATTGAAAGCTGTAAGATGGACTGATAAATGGGAAGCAGTCCCGCGTTCCAAAGGATCCTACCTTGACTGAAAATTGTTATTTGTTATTTCTCAAGAGACCCTTTTGTTGAAGGAGCTTGAGAGTCCACGAATTTAGTTGCCAACCTAATATATTGTTGCCTTTGATAAGAACCGCACCGTCTACGAATCAGGGATCCCTAACTTGTGAAAGAATTAGTAACTAAGAAGTAGGTTAGCTACTGATCCCATAACGAAACTGATGTTCGCGATCATATCGTCTCCGAAATACTGGTATTCCAATGCCATAAACAACATTATCCCCATATAAATGAAGTTCCCAAAGTTATGCTAAACTAGTGTCTGAGCGTAAATATTTCAACACGAATGTGAAGGCATAAGCGTGACATTAGATGCTTTTGGTATCAACCCAATATTAGTAATCCCAGATAGAATTAGCGAAAACTTTCACAGCTGAACTCAACAAATGTGTATGGGGATATACTCTATGTAGTAAGATTTTGCTAAGAAAGTGAAATTTAAGACGGCGGCCGAATGAAAGATAAATGAATGAAACCAGCACGTGCTGTGGCGCGGCCTTCAGTAGGCGCCATATTCCGAAGCTATTTTGAGTTTGTTGCGCTCCTGTGTCAACGAAGGCAACCGTGTCCACGAGTCAGTCGATTGTTTTGTAAAAGTGCTACCAGCGTTGGATGGAATGAAACACTAATTTAGACATCACTGTAGCCTGAATTCTCAAGTTACCTCGCAATTTCTAGGAGGGGAATGCGTGGTATGAAGAAAGTTTGATTGAAGTCGCTCCATTTTTATGCTCTTTTAACCCTTATTTCTAAGATGGCTCAACCGTCAGTTTGCTTCTAGACGGCATAGTGTTAAGAGTTTTGAAGTTATGTGGGCTGCGACGTTGCTGCAGGCTTGAGCTCGAAAAGTGGTTACTGTTCGTGGAGAGACCAAATGTGTATGACAGATAGCAAATTTCAAAGCTGATGTCGGCATTCATTGATAGATGAGGTCTGGCGTTGCAGTGGTGAAGGGGTGTTGCATCTTTCAATAGTCCTTCCTGACGGTTTTGTTACCTTCCCAATTTCTCTTGAATAACTGTGGACAGTCTCCACAAGTACGGATGACAATCTAAGGAATACTTCTACGGAAAATTTGAATGCACAGTGGACGCAATGACTTGCGGTGGCAAAGAATAGAAATTTTAGTTGCCCTGTACAAGATTCACGTCAAGAATCTCGATTCGCCGTGCACGCGACGGAAGGCGCCTCCTACGACTGCACTAGCACACAGGGCAAACACCCTAACGAAATATCATAAGGAGCGAAAGAAATAACAGAGCATCTGAAGCACTTACCTAAAACAGGAGACATAGTCGGTTCCAAGAAGTGCGAGGCGGACCGACTACGACCCGAACGTAGCGATGCCATTGAAATAATGCTGCTGCAAAAGACAATGGATAAGCACATCTAATTATAGAACCCAATCTAAAACCGAAGGTTTCGTAGCATAGATGGATTTAAAAGGACCGTCTATCTAAGGTTGTTGCTCCCCTATTCCTAGGATATAGGTAATTGGGGCTCACTAATGTAACGTATGTAGATGTAGCTAACGATATGTAGGTAAACGCTGGAGTAGGTCTCGGATTAGGTCAAATCGTACTGCTTAAGAGATGCTTTCAATCTCTTTAAAGTAGATACAGTCGTTGTTCTTGAAAAAACATAATTCTTCTTAAAGCAAAAATCTTCTAATTAGCTGCTCCAATCGAATGTGAGCTAACGATTCTCGACAGCTCATATTCCACTGAATTTTCTCTTACAATATAACTCAAGGATATGCTACTACTGCCGGTTGTGACGTCTGTTTCACGCCTGCTTTGCGAAAGGTAGTTTTTGTGCATCTCCTTTAACTATTTTTGAGAAAGAGGTTTACTGTCACTATTTCTTTCATTACTGTGTCTGGTCTTGGACTTCCATAACGATGTGATTTGTAAGGTTTTTAGGATATCTCCTTGTAGTGGTGACACTTCATCAAGTTCTTTTGACATCAGTGATGGAATTGAAAATTAAACTCGTTTACAATGACAATAGTATACTGAGCTATCCTACAAGAGGACCTTCCTATGGAGTTTCCCAGCCGGGAGAGCCCTATTTGTGTTTGTTTCGCTTTCTAGCGGCACCCCCACCACTCCGACTAGGATAGATCCGGTTTTTGGCACCTTAGAATACAATAAAAATAAATAAATAAATAAATAAATAAATAAATAAATAAAACTGCTATTTAGAAAAAGAGAAAGTCGCGAAAGAATCTCAAGTAGAACAACAGCAGAAGACCAATCCTATCGAGACGTGTCTTAGGTGTGAAGAACGACTAAAATTATTCAGCCTGAAGAGTCTACTGTACAGGCGCTTTGTAAATGGTCTAGTGTTTTGTTTATATTTACTAGCTTTAAGGCTAGATTCGCCTAAAAGGCGAATCTAGCCTTAAAGCTAGTAAATATTTGACCTTCTCCCCAGCACAAGGTAATAGTAATAGTAATAGCTACTAGTAATAGCTAATTCGCTATCCCAAGGTAAAGAAGAAATACCGAGAAAAAGTTTTCAATTCTCTGTTTTTTCGAGGAACTCCTTGGTTAAAAATGCAACCGCTTAGCCTATTAGAAGCACCAAACGCGTATGTATCCAAAAAAGGGTTGAAGAGAATAGATTTGCTTTCAACACTGTGTATACTAGATATCGCCTAAACAAAAAATTCTGCAATGTTTGTTTTTTCAAAAGCTATTAGAGTGTCCAGAAAGTATCTGCAGAAAAATCACAATGTTCCAGATTTTTCTAAAAAATTTCAACATAAGTGCCATATAAAGACATTATCCTGCTGGATCTGCATAACCTATCCAGCGCCGTCTTCCTTGCCTATTTCACTGTACGATGGCCGAACTGTCTACCCATATTAATCACGTACTCGTTTACGAGTTTGAATCTGGGCACTCCGTTGCAGAAGCCTATCGAAACTTGTGTCGTGTATTCGGCTCTGAAGGTCCTTCTGTACGGTCTGTGTATAGGTGCTCGCACGCTTCAGAAGCGGCAACAGGAGTCTCGAAGATGAGTCTCGCTCTGGTCGATCGACAACGATATCCTTGGATGAACTGAAGAAACTGGCAGAGCAGCATCCATATGAAGGTGCGCGTTATTTCGCTGCTGCTCTTGGCTGTTCCCGATCCACCGTGGACAACGAACTGCGACCTCTTGGAATGGTTAAAAAGCCTCCCACGCGGACTGACCGACGACAACCGGCGCAGACGTCTGGACATATGCACTCAGCTGCTCTCCCGAAGTCGTACCTTCAAGTGGCTGGACACCATCGTCACAGAAGACGAAAAATGGGTCCTCTATTTCAACCACGCTCGTAAGCGTGCGTGGTGCCAAAGCGATGAAGTGCCGAAATCTTTCGCAAAAGGTGAAATTCATGCGAGGAAGGTCATTCTGAGCGTCTGTTGGGGAATTCATGGGATCTTCCATTTCGAGCTGCTGCGTGACAGCACGACTGTCACTGCCGAGGTCTACGCTACCCAACTGCAGAGACCGGCCGACAAGATGCGCAAGGAACAGCCTAGGCTCGACAAAGTTCGCTTGCTGCACGATAACGCTCGCCCACACATTGCGAAGACGGCCTCTCTAAAAATTCTGGAACACGGATGGGAAGTTCTGCCGATTCGACCGTACAGCCCAGGTCTGGCCTAAGTGACAACCTCCTTTTTCAACCAGTTCAGCATCATCTGGAAGGGAAGCGTTATGAAGATCGTGACCACCTCGAAAATGACCTCCGAGCTTTTTTCGACTCCAAGTCGCCAGATTTCTACGCCAGAGAAATTTGAAGTCTTGTGGAACGTTAGCGGAGAGTAGTCTATGTTGATGGAAATTATTTGGTTGATTAATAAAACGTTGATAAAAATTGTATTCTTTTGGAAAAAATGTCGCATTTCTGCAGATACTTTCTGGACACCATAACAGGATATCCTTTGTTCTAGAAGATTTTTCTTTTGAGTTTTTCTTTGCTGTCATTTTTTTCTGGTCTTTTCCGTTTCATAACCTTTAGTTTCTAATTTCCTTGATGTTTGGAATTTCTATACTTTATTTCTGATTAGCCCGTGCTACCGCCCTACATTTCTCCACGCAGCCGTCTTCGATGGCTTCTGATGGAGCTGACGGACCTACTAAGCTGGTATTCGGAGCCATTATCTCCTACGACTTGAAGTGTTGGCGAGGCACTGCTCTTCTTCTTCCCATCATCCTTCATCTCGTTCCTTTACCCCTATCATTCAGAACTTTTATGCTCCCACGTGACTTTTACTTCTCGTTCAAGAGTTGCGTTCAGAAGAAAACTAACACTGATGGCTCGTTTTGATTTGCTAATTATTTCACACTACGTAATGTGCTGTGTCCTTGTTTACTACTTTTGTGCTCACGACATTGCGCAAATAGTAAAAAACAAATAAATAAATAAACAAATAAACTTTGCACTGAACTCTACTTGAGCTCGTGCAATCTCGTCATGTTCGACTCAACTTGAACTGGCTGCTAACTCACTTCGTAATGCTGAGCCTCATCGGCGTCTTCTGCGATGCGCAGCCCTCGTACCCACGTTTCATTGCCTCGACGATGGAGTTCATTAGCTGGCGCCAGGAATCCACCAGCTCCTCTTCCTCACTTCGGTCGGCATGCACTCGAACTCGGAAAATCCGACGAATCCTTAACATTCGAAGCATTCTCATGCCATCTAGTGAATCTTTGAATTGAAGAGGTGTTTCTTCGTCGAAGGCTACTTCACCCGGCGGTAAATAGGGAGCAACGTTTAGCGATGTTGACGAATAATCTGTTTTAGTAGTTATGACAGGCAGATGCTAGAGCACGAGTGGAAAGATTGTATAGTGGTTTCTTACAATGTGCAGAAGGGGATGAGTAGGATAGGTAGTGGGTGGCCTCGCATAGAATGCCACAGTAGCAACAACTAATACAATTCTTTCACACTTCAGATTACAGTCTCAAAACCAGAAAGTCTGCGTGGCTGTGCTTCCTGTCGAAACCAAGTTACTATCAAAGCATGGTTCAAGGCGAGATTGTTGCCGCTCACCGATTGTCGTGATCCACGACGTCCATGTAGGTCTTGGCGATGAAAATTGGTAGCTGTTGAGCGAACGGAGCCCAATAAGAATTGTCGTTGCCCTCGTTCATGTATCCTCTGAAATGTGGCGATATCATTCAGAATTTGGCATAAATGTTCTTTTAGTTTTACGGTGCTTCGTAAGAGCCCTACAAAAGCCTGCTGTACGCTACAATCTATGGGAGGTAACGGAAAATGATAGGCGTTTCACTGCTGTTTTGACTAACAGTTTCCCAAGACGCAGAGGACGAAACCTTTTTTCCTAAAGGAGGGCAAACGCTGAAATTGCCTTGCATATGCATAACTTTGAATCCGGGTCGCCCACTCGATTGATTCTCTCGGTACTACGTGGTTTGCTCACGGCGCGCCATTATGGCATGAGGCCGCTTCTAGCTAAGCTAGAGACGTGCGGTAATCCCAAGAAGGAACTTATTAGTGCATGTAGAAATCAAAAATGATGAAATACACACAATATTACAATTTCGCTATTTTGGATTTTCACGACCACTGTCAGCAAGGCCAGTTCTTTGTGAAAAGGAAGCCCTTACGTCCCTTTCAGCTCATCGGCTGCATTTCGAGATTCCCACTAACATTCGAATTGTCCAAACCTAGCTAAGATTTCCGTTTTCAAAGCACTTCAAACCCACTTATGCCGTGCTCCGAGCCGAAACGCCAACGTCTTGATCATCTCAGCGTCACATTTGTGCACCTTGATGAGCAGGTGTAAGAAGTCGCGAACCTGAAACAGTCCAAAATCACATCGGTCGCACTCGCTCCGTTATGGTTCTCGAAACAGAAGCAGACCGTATTTGGAATCGTCAGTGGGAGTAGTGCTATAGAGAAGTGATCAAGTGTACAGAGGTCGGCTGCAGCATTATGAGGCTTCGGAAAGTAAAGGAGTCGGAAGTGGTGCAGACATTTACGAAGGAACAGTTGACAAGTTCTGGATGAGGACTAGACAAGCGTATTCAGAAACGAGACAAAACCTACGAGAAACCTAACAAAGGCAGCCCTAATCTATAATTTCAGATGGAATACGTCCACCAATTACCAACCATTCTGCTCTACAAAGTGAAGGGGCCAGATGCGAGTATGGCAAGAGCTGTAGCGAGTAGAAATGTCAGGGGCCGGATTCATGAATGCGGCCGGAGGTACCCTATTCTACTGATCATCCCCTTATTCCAACAAACTGTAGGAGGGACGAGGGGATGAGCTCAGTGAGGTAAAATATATACGTAACATAAAAGCACACAACAAATATAACATATTACACATAAAAGGGGCTGCGTGCGTTTTTTTGGTTTAGCTGGGAACTGCAGCTATAAAATCGCACCGGATCTATAATACGTCGTGGAGATTGCAGTTTTCGAAAATTTGATACCCTGGTTGCTCTTCATCGTTTGAACCATTTGGGGAATGTGTGACTATGACTTACAATTCATTCCCAACTGGAAGTGCTAAAGTTGTAGAAGATTGATGAGAGATTGATAGACTATCATGGCTTCACTTTTTAATTGCATGCAACATATGAAAGACTTATAGACCTTTACTATAATACCATCATGACGACATTCGCATCCTCATGAGAGATTGACAGACTATAACACAAAGCAGCCTCACACATACAGTACACAGGATGTCTTTACGATGGCATCGGTATATACTATACTATATAGTACTATAATGTATGTGTGAATTTGCTTTGCGGTGGTGGTGGCGCTTCCTTTTTATCATTTATTGAATTACTTATTGATTTCGCGAAGTCACCGATCAGGATCCCACCAAGGCCAACCAAGTCTTCTTGTCTTCGCATTGGTACCAGGCTTGTCTGAGAACGATGAAACGCTGAACCGTAAGTGGTTAGCTGCTAGCTGCAGCAAATTACTGTACAGGCCAAATACGATGCGTTCCGAAGTAGAATGGGAGGCGCATTCCAAAAAGAGTTGGTTAGGCTGTTGTTTATCCTTCTACATTTATCTTGGCATCCAGCTGATTTAAAAACGGCAGTTCTTACTATATCTAATCGGCGAACGCGTACTTTAAAATGCTGCTTCTGCTATTGATGCATCTGTCAATGCTCCTGGTTAATTAATTAAGGAATGTGTGACGCTTGGACATGGAAACATGGAACATGGATAACGACCTCGCTCCTGAAATCGCCCGCAGGAGACGCGCAGCATGGGCAGCCCTCAGTTCGATTCGCGAAGCCACCGATCAGGTCAAGGATGCCGGCCTCAAGGCCTCGATATTCAACGCCTCTGTACTGCCTGCGATGTGTTACGCGACGGAAACCTGGCCCGACAACAGGAAAATCGCCAGAGCAATGCAAAGTACGCGTCGTGCACTGGAGAGATGTCTTCTGAGGAAAAGCCTTCGTCAGCAATGGCAAGAAGGCCTACGAAGCTCAGAGCTACGGGAGAAGTCGCAATTAGCAGACCCGCTGCAGTACATGAAGAAGTTTAAATATCGCTGGGCCGGACACCTGCTTCGACGAAAGGACGATAGATGGAGTCTCCGTGTCACAGAATGGCTTCCGATAGACCATAAGAGACCACTGGGATGACCGCCAACGTGATGAGCAGACTCATTCTCAAGATCTTTCAGAGAGCGGAGTCTGCCTCACTGGATGCAAGCAGCCAGAGATCGAGCGGTCTGGAAGAGTTGTGGTCCCCGCTGAGAAGACCTCCAGCCGACAAAAGGACCATCAAAGTATCAAAGTAAGTATTGATTTATAAGTGCATCCTAATTGCGCTGCTGTCGCCTGCACCCGATACCAGGTTGCTGGTTCGGATTTCCCGCCCAGGCCAACCAAGCCTTCCATCCCTCCGGTGTTGGCGAATTGGTACCAGACTTGTCTGGGAAGGGAAGCGCTGACTTGTTCATCGGCTGGCCACCGCAAGTCACCGTATGGCCAAATACGCATTCAACTCGCCTCCACGACATACCGTAGAAGTAGAATGCTTGGCGCATCCCAAAGGGGTTGAATAACGCCGTCCTTTTTCCTTTATCCTTAAATGCGCTCATAAAGCTGAGAATGTGACCCGAAGGGAAAGTCTCATTCATCCACGACTCTCCCTATCTGTGGATAGCCCACCAGCCTCTCGGCTGTTTGCATGAGGTCAGTCGGATTATATTACTCTCTATCGTCTCATTCTATCATTAACTTTTGAAGCTTCTCCATCTTGGAATGATCCTTGGTCGAGTAATTCTCCAACTCCTTCTGTGTTTTTCAGGCTCGGAAGAAGGCAGAAGCATAGGTCGAGCAAAGAAATACATCACTCCGGGCTCAGCAGATTTACACAAGACCCTACGGCACAAATCTAGCGCAAGTTAATTCAGTTAGCTCAGGCTGATGAGATAAATAAAAATAAAACAAATATCACTGTGCGCTGCAATTTGGTAGCGGTTCTTTTCTTTTGCAGCTATTCAGAGTTCAGATTTCCTTGTTCATCCTGAACACCCCATAGCTATGCTGTTTGACTTAATCAAAGAATTGACCCATGTAGTGGCTTGCGCTAGGCATCCGATGAAGAAGTGAGTGTTTTTCCTTTCCATATCAGTTTAGTATATGTACATATATCCAAAGTCCTCTAGTGGATGGACGGATCGCTAACCGGGAACCTCGTTTCGGGATACTTTGAAGCTTTTAATGATAGAATTGTGCCCATACAAGCTGCAAATTCGAGTTTCAGTGATGATAGACTGAGGAACAGTAAAAAGTGACCAAAAAATGAGGTTTTCGCAGAAATTTATTTTTATTTTTATTTGATTGATTGATTTTTTTAATTTGATTTTTTATTTTAAATTTTTTATTTGATTTACACGCATTTTGGAAATGATTCTAGCAAGGGATGTCAGCGTACTTACCGACTAACGATTCTCAACAAGAGCTACATAATCTTGTACAAAAATTTGACGAGGAGCACAGGAGTGAAGTTCGTATTCTACTCTAGATATGGAGAAGATTGGGGCACGTATCCTTCCTATGCAACCCTTTTTTCAGAGGTCGTTTTAAGCTAAGTTCGTGTAATTTTCTATTTATTTATTTATTTATTTATTCACTAAGCCGCTCGACTACATATACCGTTAGACAGTCAACTAAAGGGAATTTTCTACGACCCTGAATACAAAAAGCTAATAATGATGAATAAAAACAGTTTCAGGAAGAAAAAGAGAAAAACTAAAAATAACAACAGAAAAGGAAGTGAACACAATTAGATGGAAAACATTGAATCGGCTAGATAACGGAAAGAGCGGAATAACAGGATCATTCATAACCAACCGGACAGTAAGAAAAGCACGTTTCACAACAGATGTTTCACCTCTCCAGCAAAACCTTGAAGCCCCCTGAAGGGGACTTGATTCAAAGGGCATTCTCTATGGAAGAAATAAGTGCGGTAGAATATCAGTATTTAAATCAATAACTTAATAAAAATGAGAATTTCGTGTATCTACAGTAGAAACGACATGGACGGTATCAGGGGTGAGAACCAGCTCAAATTCTAGGTTCAACACGGTGTTATGTGTTCCAGTCCATAGCTCTCTGGGCACGATGCTCTCCATTCCTCTATTTATTTTCATTATTTTTCTCTTTTTTGATCCAAATATGGGCCAGAATTTCTTTAACACAAGGGTTATCTCAGAGGTCTCCTTTTTTCCTCTCGAACCCGATACATGTCGGAACGGGTTTCTAGGCGACATTTTTTGCCATTTTTGGATCATCCAGAGATGATTCCAGAGATACACTCATTCCAGAGATGATACCTGCGAATGGTAAACGAATTGCGAATCACAACCCTGGGCCTCTTCTTCACAATCAGGCGCACTCCCGCAAGGGCAGAAGCCCTGAGATGTGGCCCCAGGACGATGAATTTGACTGAAATGTGTTACATCTAAGCCATAATTTATATACATATATTGACGTGTTTTTCCACGTATCTATAAAGTGCCTTCAAGCTCTCATTATTTAAATCTGATGCTGATGGGTCCCACGAGGTGTGGATGTTGCGTTCGATCAAACAGCGCCGGTGGTGTAATGGCGTAGAGCATTCCCGCACGGTCAGAGGGAGGTGCGGGTTCGAGTCCCACCTGGCGCTAGAAGCTTTGATCGCAACAAAACATCGTTGTAACATCTCGTTATTTAGTTCCTGTGGTCGTCTGCATCTATACAGCTTTGAGGAAGACAATGTTTCCAAAACGACGTAGCAGAACCATTTATTAAAGTTTTCTCCGTGGAAGGAATTCCCAGATGTGGGAGTGCAGAAGAGATCCACTGTTCTAAAGGTTCTGATTGTTGAAGGAGAACATTTCGAGCAGCTGTGACGAAGATTGAAGATGAAGTTACTGCAGACAATCTTCACTTAATAGGACTCCCTATGAAGTCGTACCTGAAGAGATCTACAAGATGTGCACGTGACTATGCTACACTGCTTCACCTTACTAAATACAACGACAAATACTCCTGAAGAAAGGCGCTCCCCATGAAAGCAGAGGTTGTATGCCTCCACGCCTTACGTGTGGACGCGGGTCATCCCAATCCCTATGGGAGCCTCCCGGCCCTGCTAGTATAAATCAGAGCGTTCCTCCCTAATCGCATTATCGTTGTTTTGCCACTGTGTCGGCGACGCGTGTTGACACGCTGATGTTCCAGTGTTGACCGCCGGTACTACGTTTGCGCTGCGGAAGAAGAGCACTTCGCTTTTTAGAACGCCCATTAGGTAGGTCTAGAAGCATGCAGGTCGTACGTGTATTGCAGGGGTACTTCACGGGGGACCCGAATCTGAATTTCAACGACTTTTTTCCGCACGTCGCCCATCGCATCGTGTCGTGGGGAGTGTGCAATGGTACGAAGGGAAAGAACTGGCGCTGCTGCACGGCGGACGCACATTGGAAGTGCATTACTGTATGTGGTCGACGGTCAATAATCTAAGGTGGTCGCAATCGGCTAAACGGGTGGCGTAGTTCAAAATGCCATAATTCGACTGATACGCTATTTTATTCATGTGTAGAAACAAAGACCACTTGCTTCAACAAAGGTTTTCCAAGTTTTCTATAAGGCCCTCTACAGCAAAATCTAGATCGGACGAACCACAGAACTTCCGGAGGGAATTCCAGGTGATCCAGATTATGAAACGGTTGTTGTTGCAGGTTTGTATCGAGCGCTCGGAAAAGTGATAGTCAATTGTGGAGAGGTCTAGAGAATAAGGAGTATGGAGGATATGCCTCGAAAGCATTAACGATGATCGAGGAAAGCTACCGAGTGAGAACTTCCCTTAAACCCTGGTTTGCTTGCTGTACGACTTCAATCAAGGAAGAACTGCTGCAGAATCCCATCGCGTTTTGTCTGAACTATATGGTAACGAAGTTCCATCTTTACGGCAATACCAGCGATAGTGTCAACGCCTCCGAGACGGTGAAGAGAGCCATGAAGACGAAGAACATCAACGGCGTCCTGAAGTTCTGCATAGCCAGGAATTAAAGGAAGCTCTCGAGTCGGATCCAACGCAAACTACACGTGAACTCGCACATAGATTCGGTTGTCACCTTTCTACCATTGCCGACCGCACTCAGTCGGAAAGTTCGCCACCGCTGGAATTCGCAAAACCCAGTACAGCGGTTCCTATAACTCCATCGTGACGTCGGACGAGAAGTGGATCCACTACGACAATACCACACGAAAGCGGCAATAGTTGAGCACGAATGAGGTTCCGAAGACATCCACGAAGCCTGACATTCACGGAAGAAGTCATGCTCTGTGCTTGGTGGAACAGTAGAGGTATGGTGCATTTTGAGATGCTAGATCCTGTCTAAATATTAGGCTGAGTTTTTCGATAAATTTTGCAGCATTTCTGTTTTTTTCTACAATTCAAAGTAAACCCGCTGAAGTATTATATTCTGTTCGAAAGCTTGTTTCCAGCGATCATTTTGAGTTATGAGTCGCTAATATTCCTTACACTATTGAAGAGTTTTATTCACTAGAACGGTGGCCACTCAAAGTGAAATAGTGTGTGATTTCATTTTCAATTAGTTCAAGTTCGGCAGCATTCCAGCGACGGCGGTAAAGCGCATTCAGGAAGTCACCGACAAGTTCACTCCTAACTGAGCAGATTATTGGAGGTGGTATCAGAAGTTCCTTTCCGCCCAGAAGGGCAAAAAAGACAAACCGCTCCCGCGAAGACCAACTACGCAAACAAAGGATGCCTGCGAAGATTCATCAATTCGAATCCTTCTGAAACCACAGTAGGACGGACCGCTGATCTACGCACCACCGTTCGTCGGCTGTCGAGAACTCGAAGATCGCCAAAATTGCCTTCGTCAGCGTATAGAATAAGAACAACTATGGAATTACCATTCAAGGCAAGATGATCATCGGTAAGGCATCCTGAAATGTGCGATCAGGCAGGTACCTGGAGTTCCACCATTTCCTAGTTCTTTTGTTAGACTGTTCTACGAACATGTGCAATCTCCGTGCAGGCACCAGCCCATTAAGTACAGAAAGAATAAAAAAAATACAGTAAAAACCCCTTCAGTGGAATGTTAACACGTTGACGAACCCACAGTTTTCGAGTGCCTGATGCGTGGGACCAATCATACACATTTTTGCAACGTCGGATCAGTGATACAACATCGTGTCACACGGTCCCACACTGCCGAGGTATGACACGCCGTCTTCGTGTTAACGTTCAGGAAAGGTAGCTTTCCAATTTTTTGTTATTAGCGTTTATGTAAAATAGCTTAAAATACGTCGAATACGTCCAGCGGCCGAAAACATTCGCTCCGTCTCGACTGCTCCAGGTGAGCAAAAGTATTTTGAGATGAGCAGCGCCAGGTGAGAATAGGCATATCTTACGAGGTTAGACCAGGTGTGAATTCGTTGACTTGCTTGGGGACTCGGCGAAGAAATTTCCAGCTCCAAAGTACATTAAAGAATAAGGATAAAGGATGGCGATACTCAATCCCTTCTGAGATACGCCGCTCATTCTACTTCTACGGGATACCCTGGAGACAATGGCTTGCGGTGGCCAGCCGATGAAGAAATCAGCGCTTTGCCTTTCCCAGGCAAGCTCGGTACCAATTCACCGACCCCAGAGAGATCGAAGGCTTGGTTGGCCTGGGCAGGAAATCCCGAAGAAGGACCAGCAACCTGGTGTAGGGGGCACGCGACAGCCAGCACCTCCTCCGACTGCGCAACACGTGTCCCAAAATGTATTATTTCTAAAAATTCAAAACGAATTGAATTGATAAAATATCAAAATATTCTTGCTGATTTCATCAGTTTTCCAGGAACAGTCCGAATCGGAGGGCGAGACCTTCAACATTAGAGAATACTGAGGGTAAATGTGATAAACTCACTGAGAAAAAAGTCCGTTAAAAATTTCCGTTAAGTCGTTAAACCAGATTTTACTGAAAAACGCCGTTAATTCGTTAGATTCGTTAAATCGTTAACCGTTAAATGTGCACGCCCGGTGCCTCCGACTCCGAAAGCTCCGGCACGGGTTCAAGCGAGGAGGCCTGAATCGATCCCTTCCCAGCGATGAAAAGAAGATGTTTCTTTATAACGTTGAAGCGGAAAGCAATAGCTGGAACGCAACGAGCTGGGGTTCTGAAGTCAAAACTGGAGCTCCACCGAAAGAAAGTCCTGCTGTGCGTCTGGTGGATATCTAGTGGTCCAGGACCTGCTACACTTAGTTAAACCATCATCGACGCCCGCTTTTGCCAACAATACGACTAGTTCTAGCAAAAATTAACGAAGAAACAAGTCGATACGAGCCAATGTACCATCCACCAGGACAAGAGCCGACCGCTTGCGCCACTTGAGACGCTGGAAAAAAAAACTAGAAATTGGTCTGAATCAAAACCAAGCAACCACGATGCATCCTGGACATTGCGCCGTCTGACTGCCATCTGCTTCGGTCGACGAATCACTTCTTCCATGGTAGGCGCTTCGCCGAAGTCGATGAGGTCATAGCGGTGGTACACGACTTCTTCAGGTCGATACCCACCAGATTATTCACAGATGTAATCTATTTAGTTCAGAAGCGGAAGAAGCTCATTGAGAATAACGGCGACTACTTCGTTCAAGTCAATTATTTTTCTTTTGTGGTATAATCTTACTTTTGCTGGAAGACAAATTTTGTTGCAAAATTTATGACTCAACCTTTAGTTACGGCAGATCTTTACAAAAGAACAACTGTGACGCGTGGATCAAGCACTGCGTCAACAAGGAGTGAGCACAGGAACTGTGAAATTCCTCCATGGCAACGCTCACCGCACGCCGCAAATACCACGCTGCAAAAAATTGAGGAGTTGGGCTGTGAACTTCTGCCTCACCCGCGTTATAGCCCAGACTCGCCGTCTGGGCTATAACGCGGGTGAGGCAGAAGTTTACAATCTTTTCCGGTACAGCACGCCTTGGCGGTGGAAAAATTTAAGAACCGTGACAAAGTCAAATTTGGGTGTCCAACTTCTTCGAGTCGCAGCCAGCTGGGTTCTTCAGAAAGGCGCTCATTCTTTTCGAGGACGTTGGCGACATGTCATCGATAATAATAGAGATTACTTCTTGTATGAAGGTATGGTCATACTTTTCTTGTAGCGAAATTTCTTTTTGAGGAAAACGACATTTATAATTCGACAACCCAACATTTAGCCGAAGAGGAGGGAAAATGTCTATACATCATGCCACTTTTGCTCAAGTACATCGTGTTCTTTTCTGCGATGACGGCGTAATCGGCGAATGAAATTCTTCGAGCCCAAGTAATTTGCAGCCTATCAACTCCGGGGAGTGGCATCATATGACCAGCACTATTTTCGCCCAAATAAAAACAGCAACAAAACAACAACAACGAAAATGCTGCAGCAATCTACACCATATTCAGAGATCACCTTGCCAACAACAACAATGCTCCCTATTCATATGATGTCACCACCAACTACGATGAAATCGTAATTTATGTATTTTCTCACATTTCTTATGACAACCTCTTAGCGGCTACCTCTATTTTGAAAAACAAATATTAAAATATGTTAAACATTTCCATGAAGGCACACTTAAAAATTACAACATTTTTATATTACATCTACAGTCCCGTTACAAGGCGTTCGGATCAGACGCGACTCTCGAGATAACGTACATTTTCTTTGGTACCGGCCAGCTTGCCTTTACGCCAATACAAACCAACTTCGCTCAAGGTCTATGTTATACTTCGGCGACGCGTCGGTGACGCTGTATTGCGCATATTGTATAGCACTGCGTAGCAGCCCGCGTAACACTGTCACCGACGTCGCCGACAACAGCGTCGACGAAGTAACATAGGCCTAAGACGAGTCGAATGCAACACTACTCCCGTTATAGCGCATCTCGGGGAGGAACCTTACGCCCAATGTGGCTCCCGTTATAGCATGGCCAGGGCTCAGTCTTTTAGTCAGTTCCGGTTCCATACAGAAAATGAAGACGATCAACATGCTGGCCACGCTTGAGATCGGACATACCCTTCTATTTCCTCGTTCGTGGTCACGACCAGCACCTGTGGGAGGAAGGGGGACGTTCGTATTGGTTGTTCCTGGCCATACCTGCGGCGTTATCCCCCTGCTCGACGTGTCCGCCACGCTGTGACACTCGTCGCGCGCGCTTCGGACAACGACCCGACGGACGGACGGAGCACACAGGTCGACCAGATTTGCTGAGACGGCAGTCAATATGATGTTCAAAGGGCGTACAGAACCAGTGGAAAGGTCCATCTCGGTGTGAAGCAAACATAGCTCTACATCCGAATTTCGAGCTTCGTCTAATGAACTCTGCCTCGAGCTTATAAATACTACCGTTGATGCGATATTCTTCAAATTTACAACTGAAAAATAATTCCTCGCAAACCTGCAACGAAGGTGTGACAGGTATATTTCCAGACTAAAATTTCACACAGAATTCAACTACGTCGTCTAAATACTTTCTAGAAGACCTCATTTTTGAAGAACAAAGTGGTGTGTATCACACCGTTGGAGACATGTCTCCAAGCGAACATTCTACGCAGAATTCAATGACGAATTTTATGTTCACAAATTGTTCAAAAATTTTATGTTGTTCTACAGGGTGTCTCAAAAAATGTATACACTGTTTGAAAGTGATAACGTTGCTCAATGTAAAGATACTGAAAAACTTGATGGCTCTTATGAAAGCTGAAGAAAATAGAAATTTTCTTGCAAATGGGCGGTATGGATTGCGCCATGCACTCGTCTCAAACCTTGCATTTTATACCCGATTGATTGCTTTCGCATGAACACTTGTTATAATTTCTCCACAAAGCAGCAGCTTCGATTGATGTGTGTTTCTTTAAAGGTTTGAAAGTTAAAAACACAACAGGGCTCGCGAAGAATGCAGGGTATCCTAAAAAAACGTACTATTTGAAAGGTTCTAACATTGGTGCTGGTGAAGCTTCTGAAGATGAAGATTCGACTGAACCCTTGCATTTCATACTCGATTGATTGTGCATGTGCACAGCTTGTTAAAATCCTGATACTACTTGACCATGCTAATCTGTGCTGTGCCTCTTTTAATGCTTAGAAATTGACAACTATGTGCGTGAAAGACACGTGACATGTGAGTCTATTGACTACACAATTAATCGCTTTCGCTATCGCTCCAATAAACCTTTCCACATA